>OY754972.1:26421353-26694223 GCA_963576475.1 Molanna angustata
TAATGATAAATTAATCTATATGTTTATTGATTCATAATTATTAATTATTCTCAGAAATAAGAAATATTACTAATTAAAGACGTACATATTTTTTACATCGATCAACTTACCATACTTCATAATCAATCAATAAAAATACTTTTAAACTTTTATAATTTTTCTTTGTGTGTTTTATTAATAATAGCGATAAATAAGCCATCTTGCAACAAAATCGTCATCACAAAGAATGTTTAAATATCAACTAGTACCTATATTCCTAAAAGAAAAACAAAATAAAATCATAATATATAGATTTTTGAGAAAAAAACTATATATTATGAGCAAAGGGGTGATATTTTTTCTAGTAAAAATTATGATTGCGTAAACCAAAGCCCTGCAGGTATCCAATATAATATAGTATGAAATAATATTTAATTAATCGAGTTATTACGAATTCATGAGAGTCAGCCGACCGCAGTGGCACATTTGGTAAGTCGTTTGTTTTCTGTGCGGGCGTCCCGGGTCGATCCCCAGCAGAGGAGAAATTAATTTCTCACGCTAATGTTGCTTCTCTGGGCTGGACTGGTTAGTTGGAAGAAATTGAAATATGGCAATAAACTCGCCACTTGCGCAGGGTGCAAGGAAGTGTTCATTATTATTAGTCAGGGTTTGGAATAAAATGAACGAAGCAGTTCATTCAGTTAGTAAAAATGCCGAAATTTATTTGAAAAAAAAAAAACTTGCGAAAAATGCGAGAAAAGCTTTTCCAACTCTTAACTCATTCGTAGTTGTTTGAAAAATGTGCCACAATTTAAGATTACTGGTATACGAATATCTGGAAGAATAATAACATCAAGAGTGTAGAATTATCGTCAGTGATAGTTTTCATCAATTTATTGTAAACGAGTGAGTAAATGCGATTTTAATCATCAACGACATCATAACATAAAAACTATATGTTGTGTTCATTTAAGCTTTGTCTGGATGTGTGAAAGCCGTGGCAGTTCCTGATGAAGACATGTTTATACAAATACTTTCCAAGTACCTACACCAAAAGCAATCAACTGTTCTTTGTTTATGTGACATTAGTAACCAGGGGAGCAGAAAGCTAAGGAAAGTTCAAATGAATGAAACAGTGGTGCGCAAACCGTGGGTGGGATACCTACATGTAAACTTCCTAGAGATTGAGGTAAACGTTTTCATGAGGTCGTCAATATTAGTAGCGTCTAGCCCCTGAGTTTCTTTTCTGCATTCTTAGGTTAGGTTTAAGTTTGTGTATAATAATAATAGCGACTCGCGTGAGCGAGTTGCTTTATAAATTGAATTATAAATTATTATAAATTAAATATATAATATTCTTTTAATTTTTCGCATTTAATATAAAATTTCACAGCTCATTTGACTTAATACTACGAGATCTCAACCAATCAGAGAGCCAACCGGAAACAGAATGCAAACGGGTAGATTCAGATTGTAGACTCTAGTGTCAATATTTAGCAGTTGTTGTGTATTTAAAAAATAAATATGAAATACATGTCGTTAATAGAATGAAAGTGAACACATTGAGATGGTTTGGGCACATGGGGAGAATGAATGAGGAACGCCTGACGAAGAAAATATACATTGCGGACAGGAATGGAATGAGAGGTCAGGGCCGCCGAAGGAAGGGATGGCACGTCTATGTGAATGGTATTTTGAAAGACGGAAATGTCAGCAGCATGAATAGCAGACGAACATGTATAAGACGATGTATGAATGTCGACGAGGCGATGAATATGTGTCAAGATTGAAATAAGTGGCGTTCGGTTATCTCTGCCTATCCCGCGAGGGACATGGCGTGATGGTATGCATGTATGTATATATATATATATATATATATATATATATATATATATATATATATATATATATATATATATATATATATATATATATATATATATATATATATATATATATATATATATATATATATATATATATATATATATATATATATATATATATATATATATATATATATATATATATATAAATATGAAATACTGCAATTAAAAAATAATCATTTTTAATCGTTAACGCTTAAACATAAATTGAGCGAAAAAAAACAAAAATGATAAATTGGGTGATATGGTGACCAGTGGTCGCTAGTAGGACAAACATATTATGCTTAGTATAATATGTACTTGTTACAAGAACAATTTATTCTTAAAAAAATCTCAAAACTTCTATTTTATCAACTCTAAACTCTTCAATTTATTTTCAAGGGAACAATTTAGTTTCAATATTCATTTCATGAAACTTTGATAATGTTTACATGCAATATTGAGAAGTTTATTTAAATTAAGCCCATTCTTCAAATTAATGCAATAACTAAATGAATCATCATCAACCATGAATAAATGAAGCCTCGATTTAATGTGTAGTCTATTAAAACATTCACAGAAAAACTTCAAATCGAAGCTCCTAAGTCTGAAGGCACAGAGTAGACTTGCATAATATTGCTAAGTCCATAGCTCTCCACTAAAAACATGCATTGTTTTCGGCAATATTTTTTTTTTGCTTGGTTGATAAATGTGCAATGTGAAGTCCATAACTCTCCACTAAAAACATGCATTGTTTTCGGCTTATTTGTTTTTTTTTGCTTGGTTTATAAATGTGCAAACTGCCACTCTCCAACCACAAAGTTCTCGATTTTTTGCTGGAAACAATAGCAAGGAGTGAAACTTGAAGGGGTTTAGTTAAAATAGTTGATGAATCACTGAGATAATTCTTAGGTAGATAGTAATGTATACCGCGACATGACATCCCATGAGACTAACGGTATTGTGTGGCGCTAGGGTCACTTTGCATATTACATTATGATGTGTGCGGCAGCGTCAGCCGTAATTCCAGGAAGAGTGTCTGCGGAATGCGGAACCAGCTCGGAGACTATTCATCAACAGAAATGCAGGAGCTGACGCGCAAACTAAACACTTGCCAATCTTCAGAATGTGAACCTTTGTTTCTATATTGGGTAACTCTTTTATTCAACATCAGTCTCTCCTCTGTAATACAACACAATAACGCATGTACATATCATGCAGATATCTACATGGTGATGGATTTTTTTTTCTCTTAAGGCTTTTCACCCAAAAAAGGATGTTGCAGCCGTTATTAATCAGAAACATTAGTTAACAAAGATTATGTAAAAAAAAAAAAATTATAGTCATATTTTTAAAAATAGATTTAAATATTAAAGCATGAACTTGAGGAGAGTTCAGCCCAAGAAGGTAAACTGTGGAAACAGGGTATTGGACATTCTCAAACCTAAAATGTCTAGCGCATCCCTGATTGGACAACCAAACAGAACGTGATCCGGCGTTTCCTCATCCCATCCACATTCGCAGAACGGGGACTCCACCAATCCGAGACGGAACAGATGGCTATCCAATCGCATATGACCAAAGCGCAGTCTAGAAATATAAACAATGTGATGCCTAGATAACCTCTTTCGGTGGAACCAAGGACGCGAGGGGATGGAACTCTGCACTTTTTTATAATGGTAACCCTTGGGGCTATTTGGCCAACGCGAACACCAGTCTTTCACCCTGTCACGTTCTAAAACACTCAGCAGATCGCACTCAGGAACAACGAAATTGTTCGGAAGATTACCCTGGAGGGCGGCCTGTGGTGATGGATGAATGATTCGAAAAAGGAATCAATACACGAGGAACTATGGATAAAGCTACATTCTTCATATATAACACGCGATAAAATCATTGGAAAAGGAATACAGTGACGAATGACATGTAAACCACTTAAGAGGACATATAACGCTAAACTTAGTGACTGAAAACATGATATTCATTGTTTCGACGGTTACCTTGTGGTATTCCATAATTCCATTTTATTATAATATTAAATTGCTATAACCACTTGAATTGAGTTTAACGCGACTAGTTTCGGGAGAAACTGACCTCCCATCGACAGGCGAATTACAACTGTTGTAATTCGCCTGTCGATGGGAGGTCAGTTTCTCCCGAAACTAGTCGCGTTAAACTCAATTCAAGTGGTTATAGCAATTTAATATTATAATAAAATTGAAAACATGATATATTAAAACCGCCCAATGCACAAGAAGTTACGCGTTAGTAAGGGTAAATATCGCGTGGGTTTAAAGAGGTTTATACGTGATTTAAATTGACCGATGCTTTAGTGTGAGTGGTCCTATTAAGTGGAATTCACTGCCTCTAGATGTCCGCAGTGCTCAAAGCAAGAGCACTTTCACTAAAGGATTAAAAACAGCTTTTTTTTCAGAGAGCAACACAACATTAAACTATCAGCGCTCTTGGTATGATCTCGAATCATTAAACGGCGCTATACAAATGACTTATTATTATTATTAAATTATCGGAAACCCCAAATTTGTTGATTTTTTGCATTTTAAGAACAAACCTTAGTTGAAATGAAAAAACTTTATCGGTCATTCACTTTGATTTTATGCACTCTTTAAGCGTATAAAGATTTATTTCTTTACGACACATGGTTCTGGAGTAATTTAACAAAAATGTTGTAAAAAAGGATATTTGTAATCATTTATTTATGGGAATTAAGGCTGAATTTTAAAATTGTGTGACGAACATTCACTAGAGAAATGTTGAAAAGACTTATACTATTATTTCTAGAAGCACACTGTTTAACATATTTGAGGGATTTGATTTGAAATTGAGGTGTTTAGGTTTATATGGCCTCTTAAGACACAAAACACATCATCAAATTGCTACCATATTGTTTTTTTTCCAAATAAAAGAGAATTAAACAAAAATTCTAGAGAAATACGGAATACACTTAAAGTAAAATAAACTGTAATTGAAAGAAAATAACATAAAACTTTCGTGTACATTAAATAACAATTTGTCCGCATTTAGGTGGGAAATATGATGTCGTATTCGCTGCGATAGGCAATTACAAAATAAAGTTTTCATGAAATATTTAAGAAAGATCAAATTTATTTCTTCTGAATTTCGAGAAATTTCTTTAGACAAAAGTTGCACGTAGCACATAACTGTCGATGGAGTTAGTATGTTTCCAACCCCGAATAGGTAAACAGCTTGATGGTATATGCATACATACATACATGTTTAAAGATTAAATATCAAACTATACATAGAGTCCCAGTAGAAATTATATTTTCTAACATACAAATTGTATGAATCTATGATGTCATTAAATTCAATTTATGCAAAAATACTTAAAAAAAGAAATTTGAATATATTATATATAGAAAAATAAAATATCTGGTTGGGGTGTTTCAAGTTTTTCGAAATAAAAAAAATGGAAATATTGAAATATAAAGACAAATTTGTTGAAAAAATCAAAATATAGAGTATAAAAGTTTTGTTGGCCTAATATTTTCTATATATTCTGAAATTTTGGGCTCTGTGCATCAAGCGGATCAAAAGTTATAAATGTTTTACTCCGAATTTTGAATTCATACATATGTATAACATATGATCTGCGAAGCCTCTAAGTTGGTGTTTTCCGCATACAAAAAAATCCACTACGCCATACAAATGTCCCTTCCTAGTACCCGCGTCTTGGCTCTAAACTGTCGATATGTTAAGAGAAATAAATTATCTTGAACAGATCGACAGTTGGAATACGTCCGCAGATTATTTTACTAGTATGTATGTTAAATTTTATTATATTTCCAAGAATATCCATCGCAAACTTCTACTATGCAAACGAAACAATATTAAATTTACTTATAAATAATTTCTAGAGACCAAATTATGTGTTTATCACGACCAACGGAACGGTTTCGTTTCAATAAAACTCCATAAGACCATAAATAATACAATAATGTATGTAGCGTAGCGCCATTCTATTTACATATTTCCAGGGAATAGGCCACAGTTAGCAAGTTCTAACTGAATGCAGAGTAATTCTCTAGTAACAGCTTCCAGGAAAACCTCTTGAGCTGGATGGTGAGGTGGGGCGAGTACCATCGAGGAACGTGTCACCGACCGCACCTGACATTCTTGTGCGATCTTTTCAAACAATTGTTATTAATAAAATACAAGACAGTTAATTTTTTGATATTTTCATACATTTCACTATCGATGAATACGTTTCACTATAAAGGTTTTCTTTAGCGCAGTAAAAAGAACAAATATAATGTACGTAATCAAAAAATATATTTTTAACAGTGCATCTGGCTATACTTCTAATAAAGTACTATTATCTTTTTATCCTTTGATGACAACCCAAATCAATTAATCCTCAACTTAAGCCTCCAACTTCTTCTGTCCTCAGTCGTCCTTCTTCAGTTCTCCGTTATACCTAGACGACTTACAACATATAATCAGTTAAAATAAACATTCTATGAAGGTAATAAATAATTTTTAATACAACAAAAAATATTTTTTTGTTACTTTAAATAGAGTTCCACAATATCAACTGCCTTAACACATATGATAAGCCTCAAAGACACGAAAAGGGAATAAAAGATAACGTAAAGAAATTCTTACGAGTCTAAAAACTAGTGTAAAATAGAAACGATTTAACGGGTTGGTGCAAGGTAACATTTATGATGTGTTTATAGATGGTCAGTCTCTGGAGTGATAGAGTGGAAAAAATATGCCTCAAACGATAGGAAATAATGGAGAGAGATTCTACAGGAGACCAGGAGATTGAAATCAGCATTAAAACAAATACTTCCTATACTAAGTTCGGTTAAGAAGACGCAGAATATTTCCAGTTTTTTTTTATTATTTTACCACACATGACAACATAAAATGTTTCTTCGTGGATATCATGTAATAATCTTAAACTGAACCAAACCGAAACAGAGTTTATGTGGGTAGCTTCACCACGGCGACAGCACCTCATTGAAAGAGCTCCTATTAACAACAACGGAGAATCACTCGTGCCATCTGCAAATGTCAGATTCTTGGGTGTTCACTTGGATAATAAGTTGTCATTTGACCTTCAAATCTCGAAAACGGTCGGTTCATGTTTTTTTTCAACCGGGCTATTTCACCACCTCTGGATAAAGTTCTAGATAACTATCCATAAGATAAATTTATCTTAAGGATAAACAAAGCGAGCGTTTCACCACCTACAAATTTCTTACAGATTGTTATCCGACGGATAAAGGGTGGCAACGTTGTAATTTCATCTATTTCAATGGTCTTGTCTATGGGTTGATAAAGCTGTCACATTGTAAATCGTAAAAAGTCGCAGTAAACAACGGGCAACGGTAAATAAACACGCGGTCAAAACGAACACGTGGACACAAAACAAGATATTTCAAATATTTTGAGAATGTATAAAAGAGAAAGAACTACGAATTTCTGAGAGGATGACATCAACGTGATGGTGGATTTAGTTTGCATAAAAATACATAAAAATGTCAGCATAAAAATGTTATAGAAAATAAGATATAAGAAATAATAATTCCTTTTATGAGTCCTAAAATGTTCTGTGCAGACGTTTTCGTTAATCTAAACCTCGCCTTGAAATCAATATTGTCGAACTCCGAAAAATAATCTTTTCGCATTTGGAATAAATCTCTGACGCCGATTTTGTCTCGTATTATGTAAAAATACGAGATCATCGTCGATTTGGTCATAAATTTCGATCATTTAAAAAATAACTTATACTCAGTTTAACTTATCTATCACTTATCGCGAACCTATTCCGCTAGACAACATATCTAGAACTTTATCCATGGGGTAGAGCTATCAGAGAGTCGTGAAACGCATTTTTCGGCTTATCCGTTAGATTTGTGTTAGATTGGCTATCGGGCACTTTATCCAGAGGTGGTGAAATAGCCCGTAAGACAACTGAAAAACATTCATGTCAAAGAATGAGACAACTCGACTCGATATCAACTCGATACAGATAGTGTTTAATGCAGCGGCAAGGAAAAGCGATGTCACTCGATTACTAAACGAATTAAACTGGTTAAAGTGTCCAGAGCGAGTTGATTATAAAATTTGTTTGAGGGTGTTTAATGCTTTAAACAATCTAGCACCGCAATACATCCAAGAGCTGTGTCAGGGAAAAGAGCTTTCTGGGAGGCATTTCACACTCATCTCGTCTGAATTACAGAGAAACAAATCCCTAAAGGAGTTGGAGAGTGTCAATAAAGCGGCATACTGTGACCGATGCTTTGTGTGAGCGGTCCAATTAAGTGAAATGGACTGCCTCCAGATGGCCCCAGTGCTCAAAGCAAGAGAACTTTCACTAAGACTATGAACAGCTTTGTTTCGTAGAGCAGCACACAACTAAACTATCAGTGCCCTTTAAATGATCTTGGATCATTCAACGGCGCACAGATTTTTTTACAGTATACCTACAGTAAAAAAATATATTTCAGGTTAAATAGCAACATTACTTCATGCCCCGAAGTTCTATTTGTATGGTAACAGACAACTTGACCTTAGTGATTTACTACAATTTCAACAATTGAACAATTCAAAATTTACTGACGACTTCAAAATTTATTCACGAAATTTTAACACAATACAAACGATACATATTCCCTTATCCCCCGTTATAGGTTAGCTCATAACAACAGGGGATTATAATCTACGGACCATTTTTAATGAAACTTTAATCTGCATGTTCGTAGTACCCTAAATGATTTCTTGTAGAGGTCATGTACATTTTACGTTTTTGCTTATCGTGATTGCGACCAGTGAATTTAAGAAAAATTCTTATAGCTCAGTCGGTAGAGAAAAAATGGCCTGTAGCTTGCAATATAGGTGGTGTAGTACTGATTTTCACATATTTATATTGTTTAGGTCCTGACTCTGATGAAACTTATGATTCAAAATAATTCACCAACAGTTCATTTAACATCAAAAATGTCAGAAGATAAAATTATTTACATTCGTTACCTTTACCTTTTAAAGGTAATTATTTACCTTTTAAGGTCCAACAACTATTTTTTTACAGCAGCTGAGAGATGAACTTTTTACTAAAAAAATCGTCTTACTGGGTATTTTCCTCAAAATCAATCACAAAGTGTTGATCCTATAACAAGCACGTATACATAAATCTAAATATATAACATTTTGATAAATAAATTAATTTTGTAAGTCTAATATTTAACGAGTTTCAACTGGCGGAATGATATCAATATATTTCAATTTAATTAAATAGTGTGATCTATATTTGAAGATTAGATAGCGTAACAAACAATATAACTTTAAATTCTAATAATTTAATATTTTAAGATATTTTGTTTTCCTTTACAAATCATATATTTCAGGATAGGATAGAGTGGAGTTCAGTTCTTTTTTCCAACCCCGCATAGGTAAACGGTTTGATGGTATGTATGTTGAAGATTAAGGATCAAACTACAAGAGTAGATATTACATACATATTATGGCATACAAATTGTATGAAAAGTTTGAGATGTTCTACTATAATGTATATATTTTTTATAGAAAACTAAAGTATCTAAATGGCGCGTTTCGGCATTTTATAATATTTCAATTTTTGGAAAGAAATATAGGCAGTTAAATACAGAAATTTGACAATTTTTTTTTCTAAACATATTTTTTTAATAAGAGTCAAAAATAAAGAAGCAACTCAGAATATTCTATTTCTCCATGAATTTAGTGGCTTCACAAACAAGTCAAATGACCTTATGCACGATGAAGAAGAAGATATAGTGGCTGCGATACAACGTCAGCCCTCTTTAACCAAGACTAATCTTTTATTTTTAAACTTTTCAGAAAATCACAAGACTAAACGACATTATTGGTATATTTAAACATCAACATGCAAAACCAGAGACGTAGAAAACATCAAAGAACGGTTTCTTGTTGTTTTATATGGTGGCAACATGGAAAAAGAGATATCGAAAGAAGTGAACGATAACGGTAAAAGATTCTTAGATGTATGTGTGGAAATGGACCTTTTTGTGTCAAACACAGTTTTTGACCACAAAAGGATCCATATGTATACATGGGAAAGAGAAAATGAAAGATCCATGATAGATTTTGTATGTGTGGACTCTGCTTTGAGAAAAGTGACAGTTGATACGAGGGTCTACAGAGGTGCCGAGCTAGAGAGAGACCATTTTTTGGTTGTAACAAAAATACGCCTGTTCACTGGTTGGCGCTCTAAAACCAATCGTGGAAGCCTGCCACCGCGTATCAAAGTAGAGAAGCTGCAAGAGGAAAGTGTTAGACAAGAATTTGAAAGAAAGATCGAGTGTGCTTTAAGTCCCCACGCAGTGACAGAGATGGATATTAGTGACATATGGAGTGTACTCAAAAACACTGTACTCAGTGTGGCTAAAAGTGTGTGTGGCGAAGCAAAAAGAGGTCGAATGAAAGGAGATGCCTGGTGGAATGAAAGAGTAAAGAAAGTAGTGGAAGAAAAACGGAAAGCGTGGAAGGAATGGCTGGCATATAAAGGATCTGGAAACGAGAAGGAAGAAAGAGCTAAAAATATATATAATGAGTGCAAAAGGAAAACAAAAGTAACAGTAAAAGAAGAAAAGAATGCATTGAGAGAAAAGGAAAGCGTGAAAATTGTAAATGATTTTTCTGGGAACACAAAAATGTTCTGGAAAAGAGTAAATCGACGAAAACAAGGAGTAGTGCGAGGATCAAAATGTATACATGATAAAGATGGATGTATGGTTATAGACGAGGAAAAAGTCAAGGAAAGATGGTAGGAATATTTTGAAGAGTTATATGAAAGTACACAGTGCGAAAGTCTGACGAACATCAGAATACCGATAAATGAATGTGAGAATGACAGCGAGAAAATTTCAATAGAAGAGGTCAGAGAGGCAGTGAAGCATGCACGTACAGGAAAGGCTGCGGGATTTGATTGCATACCAACTGAATTCATCAAATATGGTGGCGAAAAGACGATGGAATGGTGTCATTGCCTCTTCAACAAATGTTGGGAGACAGGACATACTCCGTCAGATTGGAGAAACGCAGTGATTGTGCCCCTCTTTAAAAAAGGGTCAAAATTAGACTGCAAGAACTACCGAGCTATCAGTCTGCTGAGTTCAGTTGGAAAATTGTATGCTAGGATACTAGATCAAAAGTTGAGAAAGGCTACAGCAAGCAAGGTATGGGATGCACAAGGAGCGTTTGTTGGAGGTAGAGGATGCACCGACCAAATTTTTTCCCTTCAAAATGGCGACTGAAAAGGTTCTGGCAAAAAACCAGAAGCTTTTCTGCGCTTTCATAGACCTGGAAAAGGCCTATGACAAAGTAGACCGTGAAAAACTCTGGAACGTGCTATCAGTGTATGGAGCGGGTAGCAGGCTGATAGGGGCAATATCATCTCTATATGAGGAAAGCCAAGCCTGTGTGAGAATTGAAAACTCTCTCACAGGATGGTTCTCCATTAATATGGGAGTGAAGCAAGGGTGCGTAATATCACCGTGGCTCTTTAATCTATACATTGACTACTGTGTGAGAGCACTAAAGAATGAGAATATTGGGCTGAAACTGGAAGGTGTGACTGTATGTGATCTAATGTATGCGGATGACAAAGTATTAATGGCTGAAAGCGTGGAAGACTTGGAATGTTTGGTTAAAATAGTATTCGATGGATGCATGCAAAATGGATTGAGAATGAATGCAACTAAATCTAAAGTAATGGTATTTGAGAAGAGCGAAAGACGAACAAAATGCGAGATACGAGTGGAGAATGTACAATTAGAACAAGTGGATGAATATTTATACTTAGGAAGCATGTTTCAGCGTGATGGAAGATTAGAAAAAGATATTGAAAGGAGAGTAACGGCAGGTAATAGAGTGAATGGTGCGTTAAGACCGGTAGCTAATGGCTGACCCAATTATTTCGAGGCAGGCAAAGCTCGCGGTACACAATGGTATGGTCGCACCGACTCTAATGTACATATGCTAGTGAGACATGGACATGGCAGAAGACGCATGAAAGTAGAATTAACGCGGTTGAAATGAGGTCACTAAGACGAATGTGTGGTAAAACGATGAATGATAGAATAAGAAATGAGGATATTAGACGAGAATGTATGATTGAAAGAAATATCGTAAGTAAGATGAAAATAAATGCCCTTAGGTGGTTCGGCCACATAGAAAGAATGAGTGATGACCGTCTGACAAAAAAAGTATACAAGGCTGATAAAAGAGGAATGAAAAGTAGAGATCGGCCAAGAAAGAGTTGGCACGATCACATAAATGGGATTTTGAAAGATGGAGATGTTAGAAGTAAGAATAATAGAAGAGCGTGTATGAGACGATGTATGGACGTGAATGAAGCGAGGAATGTATGTCAAGAGAGAGGAGTCTGGCGTTCGGTTCTCTCTGCCTACCCCAAATAGGGAAATGGCGTGATGGTATGGTATGGTATGGAAAGAAGTGCGCTATCACCATTTCGCAAAATCACCAACAAAAGGCATAGCCAGCTTTGTCACCAACAATGCCTCACAGTACCATGCATTCAGAACTTAGCATCGATTCCAAAAACGGAACGGAATCGAAAAAATCCTGAAAACTGGGGCTGGTAACTGGGCACCAAAGAACTTACTCCCGTAATGATAACAGATTTACCAGCGCCTGATGGGTACATTGCTGAAATTCATTTCAAAAATTCGTAAAAAAGGATGTGGCGGAGCATGTATTATGGCTGTAGGAAAGATGGGCTACAGTGTTCAGTTGTGTGTGGATTGTCATGCTGAAGACGTCAACAAAAACACCGGAATGACAAAAAGGATAAAAAAATAATTAGTACCTACATAATTAATACGAAACGCATACCTGGTGAAGTGCTGGAACACCTATGGATTATGTAGACATGTTGAAATTTCAATAGAATTAATACCAAGTATATTTATTTATATTTGTAATATTATTATCTACATACAATGGAGTTCTATCAAGAATATATTGTCGATCGACAAACTAAACCTATGGATAAGATTTACAGGGGATACCACAATAACGCGACATTTACTCTACCTTATGGTGGAGTGGAAAAGAATCTATTATTGCAATGAACTGCCAGAAAGAATAAAAAATGTGAGATACACAAATTAAATAAATTGGTATTATTCTACTAGTTGTAACAATTAAACTATTAGAGCAGCACGAAGTAGTCGGGGTTGAATGTTTCAAGGTGTCCGTGTATTACAGACCTTTATTTTGATGTAACCAATTTTTCACATGTTTAATTCAAGATGGCGGGGTGCGCTCATCCCTTCCACCAAAGATTTTTTATCGAATATTTTTTTATTATTATATGCGCAATTTTTATACCTAAGGTGAAATGCTGTAGTAAAAATCCTTATTTCCTCAAGCGAAAAGAATTCCAGTATTGCAATATATAAAACTTTCAAAAAATTGAATTGTTAGGGATCTCATAAAAAAGGCATAATTGGTGAACGTTGCGCAAGCGCATAAAGTGATCACGTAAACCAGCCGATGACAGGTCGTATAACCTGTAGGTGCCATGATTTCCCGGTTCTCCTACAGTAAATATTCCAACTTCGTCTCTATTGAGATAATTAAAAATCTGTTAAAAAAAGATTTTTTAGTTTATCACTACAACACCACCTATTGCAATGCAAAAACCTCTACTGACTGGGCTATTATTGGTAATGGATTTATCGCGATTCTTATTTTTCTTCGTGTTCGGTCCCCTCAATGTTGACGTCCACACGGGAGAAAGCATCACGACTTTCGGCGGTGCGAATCAGCTCCTCCACATTTCTCAAACCGCTGCTCAAAAAATATCGAAAAATGTTTTAGAGCCAGGAAAGTTGCTACCTTGCAACCCCTCTACGATCCTGGGCAGGCCTCTTCTCATGACGACTATCTAAAGGACATTGTGTTTGTTGCGTTTCAGAGTATGTATGGCCAAAATATTAAGTGAAAATAATGAGTTTCATAGCAATGAAAAAAAATCTGTAGAAGTTTTCTCTATGTAAAACTTCTACGTTTGTGATCATTTATGTCCAACAAACCTTGGCTACCCATATCCGCAGTTAGTATTTTCATCACATCAATTTGGTTTTTTGTTAAATTCTTATTATTGAGAAGTGGTATGATTTTAAATTGTTTTTACTAAAAACTAGATAATTGAAAATATCTGACAAATGTTCGATAAGCCCCCAATCACGATTGTGTTAATTGTTCTGCAATACCCGGTTCTATAACAAAGCGGAAGGTCCAGGTGTCTGGGACAATTGTCGTCGCAAATCTGATACCGTCTAGAGAGAGAGAATCTGGTTTGTTAACAATTCGCCGACTCGTCATTTTTGGACAAATTTAAAGCAGTCATAAAAAACACAATAGTATTGGAAAGGAAGGTCCTATTTCTAGGACAATGCAAATGTTACATGTAACTAGGACAAATTTAAATAAGAATTATTCGATGGGATAGACTAATAAACACAATAATAGGCGTGATGACAGTATGAAAAAATCATTGAAATTATAATTTTATAAGATAAAATAGGTTATATAGATTGGAAAAAATATATTTATTTTCATTTTAAAAGAGCGAATAATATTAATATTATTAAAATAAAAATACAAAATATGTAAGTCCGCCATTTTATGAGAAACACCAATCAGAGTGAATCAATAATTATGACGTCACAGTTTCAATACAATATATGAAATTACTTTGCATCGAACAAAGACTTTTGCTCGTCAGAATTTAGAAACGTAAAAACTTACATATAAGCGTATTATTATTATTCTATGCATATAAGTACTTTATTTATCTATAATTTAAATACAACTTACATCTCGAAAATCGATAAAATATGTTCCTTCTTCTCGCTACATTATGTGTTCATAAACTAAAAGCATACCTACGCGGTACTGTGGTAGACATGACAGTTGTAAAGCTGCGTTGCACCGCTCAATTGCGTCGATTCTGTTCACTGCGACGGGTGTGTTAACTCACTCCTTCGAAATGTATTGGCTCACGGCGCAGTGAGTCGTGAGTGCTAGACAGGGAGAATGCGAACAGTGTTAGGGTATTGAGTTATTGAGTTGCCTGCTTTTTAACCGACAAACTATTACTTTTAAAAGTAGAATCGGGATTTTTAACCGACATACTATTACTTTTAAAAGTAAAATCGGGAAAGTTGTGATATTTTTAAACATGTAGGTACATGAAATATAATGAATTCAATAATAATCTTTGCTTATATAAAATACAATACCTGCATATTATACTTTTATTATTATTTTTTAACTAGCTTAATGACCCGGCGCAGTGAATAGGCGTGATGAGAGTAAGAAAAAATCATTGACATTATGATTTTAAAAAATAAAATAGGTTATTGAGGTTTAAAAAAATGTATTTATTTTCATTTTAAAAGAGTGAATAATATTAATATTATTAAAATAAAAATACAAAATATTATAGACTGCCATTTTATGAGAAACGCCAATCAGAACGAATCAGAGCGCATGACGTCACGATATTCTAGGTTCACGTCCAGTTTTGCCGATTTGCGGCACTTGTGCCGATTTCGGGAAATTCAGACTTGCGTCGGCACTTAATCGGGAAACGCTTTAATTCGGCACTTTTTGGGATTAGAATGTATAAAAAAAATATATATATATTTGTTTATACTAGATGTATTAATTTTGTATTTTTTACGTCTAAATAAAAGTTACTATTATTATTAGTAGTAGTAAACATACAAAGTAAATATAAGTTATTTCATTTAAATAAATATCATTCTATTATTTCACTGGTGCTTACATAGTTTAAGCTATTTCTTTTTGTTTGTATCTCTGTTACTAGCCCCGTCACTAGGCATGGACTGTGCTAAGGTAAGCTAATAGTTTTATGTTATTGTCTATTACGTTGTTTATTTAGTAAGTATGTATGTAGGTATGTCGGTTAAAAAGCAAGCAACTCAATAACTCAATACCCTAACACTGTTCGCATTCTCCCGGTCTAGCACTCATGACTCACTGCGCCGTGAGCCAATACATTTCGAAGGAGTAAGTTAACACACCCGGCGCAGTGAACTGGGTCCATGCAATTGAGCGTCGTAACGCAGTGGTGTTACACAGGCCTAATGCCTAATTCGCGGGAAACTTAAGATGGCCTATTTTGACGTTTGGACATTCACGAAGTTCTTTATATGCTTATTGCCTAATTAATGGTAAATATTTATTAAATTAATTATAGTATTGAGAGCTAAATGTGGGGGAACAAATACTGTACTTCATTGTAAACGCATACTTAATAAAATACACTTTCTGTGTCTCGCATTGCCAAATTTAACTACTTGTTTCTCGTTTATATTCGCGTGGGACGAAAACAAATACCTCAGTAGGTGTTTTTTTCGACGTGTTTGTACATTTAGGGACCGCACAACACTTATGCACTTTTGAATTTATTTTAAATACACAAATCGTCTTAGAATACATATAGTACATATAGTAGTGATATGCGGTCTACGAAACCGTGACGTCACCGTCAGCTCCGACGGACGCCATTACACTGCAAGCGTTTTTTGACGTAAATGTCAAATTGGATTTTGAAATGGCAATTTTTGCTACTAAACCTTTATTTTATGTAGAAATGTATATATATTTGAAAACAGTGGATGCGTAAAAACATCGTGAGATAGTTTCTCAAAATTAGTCATCATGCCTATTATCATAAGTATATTATTATGTACCTAATCCTCTATGAAAAGTATATATTGTAGACAGATTACATATATGTAAAAAAATAAATATAATAAGAAATTGAACGAATTTAGATGATTAAAAATGTAGAAATGATTATTGTATATAAAACAGCGATATTTTAAATAAATTAGCATTTGAGGAATAATTCTCGGATTGGGTTGGTGTACAAACTTCTAAGGAAAATTATAGATCAATACTTTAAAGCTTTGGAGAAATAGGCAACTATATGAATGCTTCGTACATATTTTAGTGGACAATTAAAATAACGTAGGAAAAAACTACATATTTACTAGTTGCATGTAACACATGAGATCCAACTGTCGATAGCGATAGTATGTATAGTTGAAGAATAAAAATCAAACTATAAACCCATAAATCCAAATTATTGAAAATTTTAACACATGTTGGTATGTTTGTCAAGATAGGACAGTATGGAGATTAGTCCTCTTTTCCTACCCGGAATATGAAAACAGCATGATGGTTCTGTATGTATGTTTGGATACTACCTATCAAACTATTAAGTCTTCTTACATATTATTGTGTATTGTAAGTATGGTATATGAAGGATGTATAGAGAATGGACTTAGGATGAATGCCAGCAAATCAAAGTCAATGGTCTTTGAAAAGAGTGAAAGCAGAACAGCGTGTAAAATAAGAGTAGAGAACGAATGGCTCGAGCAAATCGACGAATATGTATACTTGGGAAGCATATTTCAACGGAACGGACGACTCGATAAAGAGATCGAAAGAAGAGTTATGGCAGGAAACAGAGTGAATGGAGCACTAAGACCAATTATGAATGATCGCAAAATATCAAAGGATGCCAAAGTTGCCATTCATAATGCCATCGTAGTGCCAACCCTGACGTATGCAAGTGAAACCTGGACATGGCAGAAGACGCATGAAAGTAGAATAAATTCAGTTGAAATGAGATCGTTAAGAAGGATTTGTAATAGAACGATGTATGACCGGGTAAGAAACGAGGATATAAGGAAAGAATGGAAGATAAAGAAAGATGTCATTACTAGAATGAAAGTGAACACATTAAGATGGTTTGGTCACATGGGGAGAATGAATGAGGAGCGCCTGACGAAGAAAATATACAGAGCGGAAAGGAATGGAATGAGAGGTCGGGGACGCCCAAGAAAGGGATGGCACGACCATATAAACGAAATTTTGAAAGACGGAAATGTTAGAAGTGTGAGCAATAGACGAACATGTATGAGACGATGCATGAATGTGGACGAGGCGAGGGTTGCGTACCAGGATAGAAAAATGTGGCGTTCGGTTCTCTCTGCCTACCCCACAAGGGACATGGCGTAATGGTATGTATGTATGTATGTATAGGCGACTGCCATACAAATTGTATGAAGCAATATCGTCACTAAATTCAATTTTTATAAAAATTCTTAAAAAAAATTGAGATGGGATAATACAATGCTAATATTTTTTATAGAAAATTAAATTATCTAGTTCGGGGTGTTTCGGCTTCTTATCATATTTAAAAAAAATTGAAATATAGGCAGTTAAACTCATAAATTTATCATAAAAAAAAATATTTTTCTTACTTCTACAATACTACTAGTTGCATGTAACACATGAGATCCAACTGTCGATAGCGATAGTATGTATAGTTGAAGAATAAGTACCAAACTTAAACCCATAAATACAAATTATTTAATATTTTAAGATACCTATTTGGTTTTCTATACAACACATGTACCTAGGTATGTATGTCAAGATAGGATAGTATGGAGGTCTGTCCTTTAATCCTACCCAGAATATGAAAACAGCATGATGGTATGTATGTATGTTTGGAGATTAATATCAAACTATATAGTCTTCTTAGATATTGTGTGTAGGCTACTGCCATACAAATTGTATGAAGCAATGTCGTCACTAAATTCAATTAAACTAAATATAAAAATTAATTAGTAACGAGCAGGGTTTTTCAGCAAAATGTGAATTGTTGAAGGAAGAGTTTATTAGCCGATAACAATGTTCAGAGCACTAGAAGAGTTCGTTGTTGTCATAAATTCTTTGTGACCATATTGTCCTTATGACCAATGATCTCGCAGAAACGTTGCTAGTTCTTCCCAGAATACTCACGCGTAAAAGTAAGTGCATTCCTCTAAGGTATATGTTCAGAAAATGACCCGAGTTATTGCAAACCTGACACGAGCAAAACTAAACATTATAGATATATGTATAAGTGATGGGTTGAATAATAAGTTATTCAATATTCAAAGAAGATCAATTACATACAGTAATTTTTATAAAGGGCCCAATAGATGTTACGTATTCTGGGTCTATTATTTTACACATTCAAAATATCCTTTACGAACAGTAGAATTAATTAATAGGAGAGAAGTAAAAAACACGTGTAGACAAATCAAATATTTATTGACGCACTCAATGCAATAGTTAAAAAATGCAATACAAAATATACGGAAACATACAATAAATCATAGTGGATAATTTTTAGTCATTATATTTAAAAGTAATATTTTTTAATTAGCAATATTTAGCAACAATTGTAACATCTCACATAGTTCAGCAATGAGGTTCACCACCCATTCTGAATATAGTGCCTTTTGAGGTGAGACGAGACTGGTGTGTGGGTATACACAGATATGTTGTGCTCCCTTTTATAAGGCAATGCACACCCGCACACCTTTCGCTGGTTACCCCACATTGTGGGATATGCCGTGATGGTATGAATGAAAAAAATATATGTGGAGTAATAAACTTATGATCCAACTGTCGATTCGTTCATGAGAATTCAATTCTCTTAATGAATCGACATTATTAAGCCAAGATGCGTGTACGAAGGAAAATTTTGTATGGTGAAGTGGACTTTTTGCAAGCTAATAACACCAACTAGAGACCTCGCAGCATATATGTTCCCATACATGGATTTACTCAGAATTCGGAGTAGAACATTTTATGTGAGTTTTGTGTGTGTGTGTGTGTCTGTATGTGTGTGTGTCTGTCTGTGTGTCTGTCTGTGTGTCAGTGTGTCCCCCCCCCTTATAACTTTTGATCCGCTCAATTTACAGAGCCCAAATTTTTAGAATATATAAACAGTTATAGGCCTACAAAACTTTTATACTCAGAATTGTGAATTTTTGTTTCAGTCAGGGGTAATCAACTTTTGAAATTTCGATTTATTTTTCCATATATCTCAGAAACCGTAAAAGCTAGAACGCTGAAAATTGATATAAACATAGACAAAGACAAAGTCTCAAATAAGTTTTTTTTTTAAAAATCCCAGGGTTTCTCTAACATTTTTTATTAAGAAAAATATTTTTTTTATGATAAATTTATGAGTTTAACTGCCTATATTTTCAATTTTTTTTAAATATCGAAAAAAGCCGAAACACGCCAACTAGAAAATTTAATTTTCTATAAAAAATATTAACATTGTATTAGCACATCTCAAATTTTTTTTAACAATTTTTATAAAATTTTTATGAATTTACTGACGACATTGCTTCATACAATTTGTATGGCAATCGCCTATATACAATATGTAAGAAGACTTAATAGTTTGATACTTAATCTCCAAACATACATACAGAACCATCATGCAGTTTTCATATCCCGGGTAGGAAAAGAGGACTGACCTCCATACTATCCTATCTTGACATACATACCAACATGTGTTAAAATTTTCTATAATTTGGATTTATTGGTTTATAGTTTGATACTTATTCCTCAACTATACATACTATCGCTTTCGACAGTTGGATCTCATGTGTTACATGCAACTAGTAATATTTATTGGAAATGAAAATTCAAAAAACTGAAGATTAAGTCATCGTAAAACCGAACGTTATTTGATTAGAAAGTAATTTTCCACAAAATGTCGTCATCGGTCCAGAATGATGTTTAGCAAACGAAGCATGTTTTGATGGCATGGCATGGATGGTATGGTATGGTATGCAGTCGGTCGCCGCTTATGTCACGAATGTTAGCAATTCCATTTCTAAGTCCATTGTAACGCCGCGTATTATAAACCTCGGTACACTTTTACACAAAAACATTTTTACATCTCGGCAAACACAATATGTCGTGTGACCCGTATTTGGACACATTCCTCATAACCCGATCAGAGCGGTGGTCCTCAAACGTGGGGACGCAGCACAATATCGAGTATGACAAGAGTAGAGCAATTACTAAATATCTTAATAAATTACAGCACTAATCTTTTCCGATTATTCTCAAAAGCAAGCAACTTACAAATACATCGAAGAATGTCAGTAATTTGGTCTAGCCCAAAGAATGTTGAAGTTAACATCTTATTCACTCCAGTATGGATGTTATGTTATGTTATTCTTTCATCCATCAGTTTCACAACTGCCACTAGAAGTTCAACACCAACAAGGGGGCCTGCTAGTCAAATTAGGATCGTTTCATACAATCCATGAGTATCATATTGCACGGTACGTCACGAGTTGATAGAAACATTAAAATCCATACTCAGAAGCGCCTTCTTTCTCGTACCGATTCTTATTGTAGGTAGGGTTTCATCTAATACACAGAATAAATCTTTGCCATGTTTGACGACCTATTAAAACAATCCCACATAATACCATTTATCTTTTGAGTATCATTTTTACATTTTGCATTTCGGTTAGAAGCCTTTTAACCTTTCCACTTTCTTCTTTCAGACAAACCTAAACTGTACATCTTCCGGACAAACGAATAAATTTGTCTAGAAGTTCAACACAAATACTCAAGTGGTTTTAAATAAAGTTTACTAATTTACTAAAACCAGTGATTTTAAATAAAGTTTTAATTTTATTTTCTTACTGAGTTTTATAAATGCACTACCTAGTAAAGCAAATAAAAGATAAATTAAATACGTTGGGATTCCTTACTCTATGGTTGTGATTGTTTAGCTATTGAAAATGAAAAGTCTGCTTCATTTCACATACATTTTCTTTCGTTATTCACGTCCATGTCTTATAATAAATGTAAAATAATATTACATCGATAAATTTACTTTGTTTATATATGTATGTTTACAGTGTGTATTACATTTCATAGCGTGTAAGAAAATCAAGCATAAAGGATTTCAGAGTTGTGATTTTTAAATCATTTTTTCTCTTTGTAATGCACACAATATTGTATTATGGAAAAGATTTATAGAAGAACTCATTATCAAAAAAAAAATATAAACGAAAAATTATTTCAAGTAGTAATTTTAAACAGGATGTGACATATGGTAGGTATGAAGAATGAAGGTATCGTATTATACTATTATGTCAAACGTCTCCGTCATGAGGTATATTTGCATGATTTATGCGTAGGTATGACTAATGAATAAATAATGTGGTGAATGATATGAATGGATGAATGTAAAGAGAAGAGTGCAAGAGAAAACTCTAACTACGATGACATCTACAGCCACAGCAACATCCACAGCCAGCTACAACCGGACAAGTCAACATCACGGATGGGAAATGAATTCATAAGTAGGGAGCGGATATTTAATACGAGTGCAAGCTGGCAGACTATCTTTCATACTCGTATTTAATTTGGAGAAAATATCTTCTTCTTCTTCTTCGATGGGACTAGCCTTGACCTCCCTTAGCATGCTTCTCCAATGCCCCCTGTCACCAGCTGCTTTCACCAGTCACCTGTGCTCGTGGGCCTAGATCAGTGAACCCAGTGAAACCACGATTGCCTTTCTCTTTTGTATCCATTCCATTATCCTTTTATGTGTGTGCTTTCGTTTTCCAACTCATTTCATACAAAATTCATAAACAATCACTTTATGGTCCTGTTAATTTGAAATTTTTGTGATAACTTAAATAGATGGGTCGGTGATAGAGCGGCTAGGGTGCTGAAGTAGGGTAATCCAGAAGACGCGGGCTCGAATCTCGCCAAGACCAATGTATGCTTAATTAAGAAAATGTATAAAGATATATTAGCATCTACTTGTTAAAAGTTCATAAACATAAAAATATATTGGATCTCTAATTATTCTACTAGTAATCAATTAACATGTTCACAATACAAAACCTGAATAATATTCAGGTTTTGTATTGTGAAGAGATTTTTTTACGAAATTATGATTCTGCTAATGTTTATTCATTGCCTAATAAAACAATAATTTTTGCGATTACATGAAAATTCTTCGTCGTAACACAATTGCTCGAATGCACAATTATACGAATAACAATTTTTCGAAAAAAAGTTATCTGAATGACAATTGTCCGAAAGCAAAAATTTTTCGAACTAAAATTTGTAGGAAAACCAGATCAATCGAATTTACTATATTTTTGGGTCATTATGTTGCCTCCTTTTGAAATTTTTGTTGGAGTAAAAAAAATTCGATGAAGACTATTATTACTTGTATTATTGTTGGATACTCTAAATATTATGGATTTTGATGAAACCTCTGGGCTTTCATGAGGCTACAGCTACATACATTAAACCTGATGTGGGAAAATAAAGAGAAAAATGAGGGTGACACTTTAAAAATTTGTTTAGAACTGCGCACTATTTAAAAAAAATCATTGAAGTCCATGAAAAGAAAATAAAATAGAAACAGTGGGCATGAAAAACGATAAATAAAAACCATTGAATTGTCAAACACACGCGAGCACTAAAATACGCCAACCAGAAAGATGTAACCCAGGGTACAGAGACATCCTATCTCCAGGCATATCCAAGATTGCGGCCATTGGGGTCTAACCAGTAAAGTTGGGGGTTGCCGCAGCCCCCTTCAATTTTTACCTATAGAAGAGCAGGGCAGGCGCCTTAATAGCCTCCTTCGACAGTGACTTGTCATACGAGGCGAAGATCATTATAATATCTGCTGTGGTAAGTCTGGTGTATCGAGCAAAAACAATGTGAAATAGTACATTGCTTTATTATATAAACCACACTGCTTCGTATGTTTACACATTTTTAATAACTGATGTTTGACAGCGCGGTGCGACGCCATGTTGTTTATTCCTCTCACAATGCTACTGTGACCTATCCGTAGGTATTATATACTCTTTGCTGTGACCTACGATATACCGTATACTACCGAATGCTACCATTATGACGTCATAAAAATTCGAACAATTGTAATTTCTAATAATTGTGTGTTCGTAAAATTGTTTTTCGAAAAATGTGATTCGAATAATTACCATTCGTGAAATTGAGCATTCGAATAATCGTTTTTTTCGAAATTTATTTAAAACATATAAAAATCAAAATTGAAAATCTACGCCCGTGAAGAACGAATTGCATCTTGTTTATCCACTGCCGGCATTCCTTCAGTATGTACCAATATAGCCCGTGTACGGGTTAAACGTTGAGAATCGTGACGGATGAACGTTGTTTTATAAAAAAGTATCGTTCAATGCCGTGTACCCAGCGATGACCAGATACGGACAATCAACGACTTTTTCCACGTTCACCTCGACTTGTCGTTGAAATTTGAACTCTTGCACGTGTTATGGGAAGAAAGCAAGATGAGGAAGTAGGTCACATTCCGAGTGATGGTCGCATTCCATCGCCTCACATCCGCATCGACCGTCCGTTACTTGTTAGCATCGGAAACGCGATGCGGCTGTGATAGATTTTTAATAATGGGCAGCCAACGTTCGTTGTTGGGTCACAACGAAAGTATTGACAAAAACAAATATTTAGATTCGAAACGATCGTAAGGAAATTAGAAATGTGGTCGAGTTTAGTTTTGGATGTTACAAATGAGGGAACTAATGAACCGTAAAATCCACGACAAACATAACCTCGATTACAATTGACTGTCATTGACTGAACAGAAGATATCATAACACAAATAGACAGATTTAGAAAACAACTCAATTGGATACTTACGAATAAATATTAGTAAACATTACTAGTAAACAGAAAAAGGGTACGAAATCTACTATAGCTTATCTACAATATGCAAACAATCAAGAGAAAACGAATGTAGTACCTACCTAGTTAAAAAATCCTGAATCGAATACATATTCTAAATATATTTTGAATTCTAAAACGTAAAGGCGATTCGAATATTTTTTAATTACATATGCGCACACAGCCGATGACAAATCGTAAGCCCTGTAGGTGCCTTGAGTTCCTGGTTCTTCTATATTATCCCAACTTCGTCTATATATTGAGATTTTAAACAGTTTGTCAGTAAAAGTATAGACGATTATTGAGATAATTCCAAAAGAAACGTTTTAATTTACTAATACATAGTCATAAATCTTCTGCAAATAAATCGAATATTTTTTTTAATTTCACATACGCAAACATTGGATTTTTTGCAAATACAATTATAAACTTAATAAATGAAAGGGATATTTAATTCATAGCTTTTCAATGCTTGGTTATGCAGGATTTTTTTTAATATAACACAATAATTTAACTAATAATGAAATGATACGTTTTGCAAGAAAACAATAACTATTGATATTTTGGAACAATCTGTGAAAAAAATATTTCTATACATTAATACGTGAAGCAAAAACTTCGGACTCATCTTTAAGCAAACTAAGCGCATGGAGGAGTATATGAGATATGGTATAGTTAATATGAAGGAGAGCAGAAAGCTATAATTTATACAAAATTATGTATTACAAATATTTTCTAATGTTAAAAGAATCATCGAAATTGTACAACGCGGTAAAAAGTTATCGCTGAACATACATAAAAAAATCACATCGAATGGATAACCTCTCCATTTTTGGAAGTTTTTCAATTCACTTCTTCATACGATTACTCATAATAATACAAATTCCCTTCAATATACCTACATAAACAAAAATTAAAATTCATCACTACCCAAATGTAAATATCATCTTTTTGCAGACGATCTTCAATTATATTTCCATTTTAATATCTCTGATATTAACAATGCAGTCCTTCACATGAATGAAGATCTTAAATTTATCTCTTCTTGGTCATCGGATCATGGTCTTCTTATTAATCCGACTAAGTCCCAGGCAATTATAATCGGTAGTCCTCGTCTGCTATCATCTATGAGGAATTTGCAACTCCCACTACTATATATCAATAACCAATGCATTCCGTATACCAGGGTTGTAAAAGATCTTGGAATCTTCATCGATGATGACCTTTCGTGGCATGAACAGGTATCGCATGTTAGTAAATCTATTTTCTTTGCCCTACATTCACTTAATAAACTTAAAAATTTCCTTCCATTCCGTTGTAAAATAACTCTAGCTCAATCACTTCTTCTTCCATTGCTTGATTATGCCGATGTGTGCTATTTGGATGCAAATGAAGTGCATCTCAATAAACTTGAACGTCTTCAGAATATATGTATCAGATTCATCTTTGGGTTGAAAAAATTTGATCGCATATCACCTTACCGCAATCTTCTTTGTTGGCCCAGGATACGCCAGCGGCGCAATATACACATCTTGTCACTATTGTACAATATTCTCTCGAACCCAAACCTGCCACAGTACCTCAAAAGCAAATTCACTTATTTATCCAACCATGGACTTCCACTCCGATCTGCTGAACGTACAACACTATCCATCCCTATCCATAATACAGAATTTCTCAGCTCTTCGTTCGAAGTACAATCAGCTAGATTATGGAATAGTCTTAGTCCGGATATTGCGTCGTCTTACTCACTTAGTATTTTCAAGAAAAAACTAAAGAAGGAATATTTATCCTTGAACACCTGATCCCGATTTCCTTACCTGTCCTTACCATATCCTTTTTTCTTGCTATGAATTATTATTATTTTTTTTTGTTTTAATAGTATTTATGTAAGTGTTATACGTATTTTCATTGATTTCTTTTACTCATATTTATTTGCTGTTGTACATACACAATGTTGTAATACTTCGTAATCTGGTTGGTTGGAAGAAATTGCCTAATGGCAATAAGCCCGCCAGTGTACAATTATATTTGTTTATATTATGTACAAGAAGATGTATAAATAAATAAATAAATAAATAAACATAGTACTGTTAAATCTAAAGTAATAAAGCAATCAATATGTTAGTGTGTGTGTGTGTGTGTGTATGTGTGTATGTGTGTGTTTGTCTCACGCCTTTTGAAAAACCAAGAGCATCTAAAAATCTAATTTATGTGCGAACGTGTACCAGTATACCTGATGCAGTGTCACGCTAAAAATAATGCGATTAAAATGCTGAATTTTAAAGATATTTCAATAATTATTTTTTTCATACAAAATTTTCCAAGTCATATCTGTCAAAAAAGTGTACATTTTGCACGCAAATATATGTTAGTTTAAAAGTTAGAAGTACGTATTTACATGAAAAAAATATATTTTCAAGTATAACTTAGCTTTTAAGTGAAAAACATGGTGAATATTTTGTCTAATTATAATGTTTAACTTATTTTTAAAGTAAGCGTTTTGTACAAATGTACATATAACCCCGCCATTTTAATATCTTTTCATACGATATTTAATTTTCCTATCGAATGAATATGTTCTTTAAAATAATATACCTTTGAAATAAATGTGATTATGAAATAATAAAATGAAACACAAGACATTACAGCAAGTTTTAAGACATATATTGTAAAAGTCTGTTAATTATTAGTAAAGATATAGGCGTAATAAAATTGCATAATTTGTTTAAAATATTTGATTTTTCTGACAATTTTCATTTTTATGGCATCGAACAAACCAATGTAGGTACCTACATATTCAAAAAATGTCTCCATAACATTTGATATTTTTCACATGTTGGAACATGGTTACTATGGTAACGGACACATTCTGATATTCAAATAAAATTTGTTATAAATCGAATTCGAATTAATTTAGAACATCATTGTAGGTAGGTACCTACATACCTAATACTTACTACTTAAAAACCAAGAATATACTGATTTTGTATAGGAAAATTATTAAACTATTTTAGGTTAACTACAATACACATTCAATATACCTACAAACTATTTCCTATAGTGAAATTCTTCTTTTTTCTATGTAGACCTTTGGGTGATTTTTTCTACAAACTATTTCTTGGGGTTTAAATCTTCTTCCTCTTCTTTTGTGAAGTCATTTGGGACAGTTCATAAATAAACTATTTCCTATAGTCTAATTTTTCTTTTTCTTAATTTATGTAGACCTTGGGTGAGTTTTTATACAAACTATTTCCTATAGTCTAATTCGTCTTCTTCTTCCTTTATGTAGACCTTTTGGTTAGTTTTTAAACAATCTATTTTTAAACAAACTATCCTTTAGTCTAATTCTTCGTTTTCTTATTTTATGTAGATGTTGGGTGAATTTTATATAAAATATTTCCTATAGTTCAATTCATCTTCTTCTTCTTTTATGAAGACATTTTGGTCAGTTTTTTATATAATACATTTCCTAATGTGTAATTCTTCTATTTCATCTTCTATGTAGACCACTGGGTCAGTTTTTATTACAAACTATTTGTTATAGTTTTATACTTCTACTTCTTTTTTTATTTAGTCTTTTGGATTAGTTTTATGTCTAATAGTCTATTGTAACGAAATATTATAAACAACATGCATACTTGATGAAAATACATAAAAACGAATGGGATGTGACCAACACTAGAATCTTCTCATTACTTTTGTTCAATCAAATTTACACCATTTATTATATCATCATATATTGCTTAATTTTCAATAACTACACATTTCATTTTGATGACAATATATAAAAAATCGGGGTTGTGGCCATTGCTGGATCTTCACAACGTTTATATTCATATTAAAAACTATTTAACATAGCTTAAGTCTTCTTCTTCTGTAATGTAGACTTATGTGTCAGTTTTAAGTCTATCAGTTTTATTGTGCAAAACTATAATAAACTATATGCACACTTGACGAAAAATATAAAAACGAATGGGATGGGACCAACACTAGAATATTTTCAGTACTTTTGTTTAATCAATTTTTAAACCATTTCTCATCATCCAAAATTACTAAATATTTAAAACACATTATTTGCGTTCGATGACAATATATAAAAATAGGGGTTGTGGCCAAATCCAAACTCTTTACGACGTTGTCTTTTTATAATAAGTCATATTTAAGATCATTTCCCATAGTCCATGCGTGCAGAAATTGTATGTGCTTATATATAAAAGCAAATGGATTGTGGCCATCACTTTAAGATTTTACACCGCTTAAACTCAATTAAATTTCAAACTACTTTTCATACTACGGTTAAAAAAAATTATGTGTGACAATATTATGTAGGTATATAAACGATTGCTTATTCCTTCACTAATTTACATTCTTGGCCAACGGCGGGACATAAAAGCTAGTAATAAAGAAAATAACGTCAAGTAATAGGAGTTCTGCATGTATACTGATTTCGTGATTAAAATTGATAGAAAAAAAGTTAAGACAATGTAAAGAAAATGTAAAGACATTGCTTATATGGTGAACATATATATCATCGGGAAATTGACGATGAAGAATAATATTATTCGTTGACGTATTTGATCATATTGTAGATTTTTATGAAGAAAGTTTCGGTGGCATGCCTTTGATGTTTGCACTTGGTGAGAAAACCGCTGTTGAGATAAATTCCTGAACAACGCGATGACCGCATTACCAATTTTGGTTTCAATATTTTTGAATATGATTTACATTGCTAATGGCACCGCTTCGTTCTCAGATCTCCGCATGCAGTCGTCATGTGTTTTAACTTTGGGATTAATTTTCAAATGTTTCTTATTTTTTAAATAAAAAGAAGTATCCTTATACATACTGAACACCATTGGTTAAAAAAAACTCCGGAGAACTCTTCAGGTATATGTTAATATCTGATTTACGTATACCTGAAGTCCTGATTACAAAAGTGAGTATACTGTATTTTTACAAATTGTGTCTCTGTCCGTTGACCTGATTGTTTACCTGTTTGATAATTTTTCACCTTGTTTGATTAAATAATTATTATTTAAAACATTTTTCCTTTTTTTTTCTCTTGTTTTATAGAGATATGTAATATTCTTAATAGTAAGACAAACATGGCAGAATGTGTTCAATTTTTGTCTTACTTCAGTGGCCTTATCACTTGATATCGGTTGGAAAGCAAAAAAATAATTTAAAAAAGTCCCAAAAAAAGAAGAAATAATGAAATTTCTTCAGGAAGTAGAGGGTTTAATAAATAATCACCCTTAGTCTTAATGTGAAAGAAGCAAGATTTAAAATGAATAAATACGAATCGAGATAGAGTTTAAAGAATATTGCATTTAAAAAGAAAAAAAAGCGTTAAATAAACTCGGGTTCTTTACAGTTTCATTTATAGAAAATTCACATCAGTAAATGAGATATTTAAAGACTACAAATTATCTCAATCAAAACTGAAAATATCCTTAATTTCTCTTATCCTGTTCTTTATCATTAAAAGGCATGAATAATTGAATAATTACTGGAATCCTTACCCAGTGTTAGCTTCTGGAATGATATCATCTGTTACAACGTATATCATGGCTCCAGCAGCAAATGCCAAAGCATATGGAAGTACGGGTTGGGCAGCCGCAACAGCGACAGCTCCCAATACTCCAAATACAGGCTCCACCATCCCACTAAGCTGGCCATACCTGAAACAATAGCAAAATCATCACTTTATAGGTCATCTAGTACAAAGTGGTGGGTAAATATATACCATATAATTAATAGGTATCGTTAATAGATCGAATTCGATTTCGTGCAATTTTTGCGTGAGTTCAATTGATTAGCGATAAAATATTATTTTTTTTTAAATCAGTTCTGTTAAGCAACTGACAAAAATACCTTTCAATAATTAATAGTTTATAGTTTCGGGCAAAAACCGAGGATTTTCGTCGTGGCGGGGAGTGGTTTACGCAAACCACTATTATAAATTGTAATATAAACCAAGTTATAAACCACTTGTTATATGAACCAAGTAAAAACTTTCACTTGCGCCCTGCGCAGCCTAAGTGATTTCTCAAGTTGTTTGCCGAAAACTACATCGAAAATTCAATAATTTTATAAGTAGTTATTTATGCTGTATTGGAATAAGTTCGCCATAAATTGTATATAAAATAAATAACGAAATAGTGATTCGATTTTTTTTTATTTACTTAAAAGATTCTACACGATACGGAATAATTTCCAATAAGTACATAAAATGCATTCACATAGGTAGGTATTATTATAAAATGCATTCACATAGGTAGGTATTATTATAAAAAGATTATAAATATTTCTCGATTTCCTCATTAAAACTTTTCAAAATCTAAAAATCTGAAGACAGGAAAATAAATGTGTCAGAGGTCACAAACCTCGCACCGGATAAAGACAATAACAGAACACGAGAATTGCATAACTCCTTTAGCATCTTCTTGCCACTGTGTCTCGCATAATTCTCATGCACCGCCAATGTACGTAATCAAGGGTGACCATTTCTTTACGAAACAATTCAAATATTTTTATAAGAAAATATCTTCATATTATAGGCACTATTGATAATATTTAATAAAAACAAGGATTCTGTTCCTCTAAGCTCTGCTGTCTATCATTTATTTTACCTTTTAATGTGTAATATAGTCCTTTTGGTGTAGGCACACAGAACCGAGCGTCACGCATTTCTGTATAGGTAATATGTAAACATTCGTCGCCTAACTCATACACGTATATTATTATTTAACAGATTTTAATGTGTAATATAGTCCTTTTGGTGTAGGCACACAGAACCGAGCGTCACGCATTTATGTATAGGTAATATGTAAACATTCGTCGCCTAACTCATACACGTATATTATTATTTAACAGATTTTTAATTATCTCAATAGAGACGAAGTTGGAATATTTACTGTAGGATAACCGGGAAATCAAGGCACCTACAGGGCTTACGACCTGTCATCTGCTGGTTGCAACTTCGTCTCTATTGAGATAATTAAAAATCTGTTAAAAAATATCTTTGACTCCCGACAGGGAAAAAAAATCCAATGTTTGCGCATATGCAATAATAAAAATATTCGTATATTATTACATACATGATCATATGTTATCTAAACATCATAGGTACGTTTCATTCTTTTGACATATTATTGTTCACATTATCGTGCCTGTGTGAACAATATTTTATGAAATATTTATAAATATCAATACCCATACACAAACATTTAAGTCAATATATATATATATATATATATATATATATATATATATATATATATATATATATATATATATATATATATATATATATATATATATATATATATATATATATATATATATATATATATATATATATATATATATATATATATATATATATATATATATATATATATATATATATATATATATATATATATATATATATATATATATATATATATATATATATATATATATATATATATATATATATATATATATATATATATATATATATATATATATATATATATATATATATATATTTTAAAGGTAGGTAATATTCATCTTATATTCTACCGTAGGTACTCTTCATCTTTTCATCATTGTTATTTTGGTTTTCTCTCCTAGTATTTTTTTCGCTAAATACCATCTTTTGTACCAATTTAACATTAGAGACTTCACGTTATTTGAGTTGGTTGGGAGAAATTGTCTTATGGCAATAAACCCACCTTCGCGCACTTGCTGAAGGAACATGAATATTTATAAATAAATAAATGTTTAAACAGATAAAATATGAATATGACATGTAGGTATTATCTATTGATAAAATGACGAACAAAGATGTTTAGACTCATTATTATGAGATTCATATATTTTTCCTTTTTTACCTCAGAAAATGACTAAAAAATTGAATTGGATCAAATCCAATGTTAAGAAATTAATATCCAAATATTACACTATATACACAACTTAGTCTAATTTATTTTAAAAAAAAATATTGTACATTAAAAATATATTTAAAAAATATTGTACATTAAAAATATATTTAAAAAATATTGTACAAAGATAAATCAAGATAACCATTCGTTTTTTTTTGTTTTATACATAAATTTGTTGTGCGAATTCTTAAACCAAAGGGCTATAAATTGAACAAACTATTCATCGTGTATAAATAAAACGATATACCTATTTGTTAATGTAGTGAAATTCTCATTAAACACATCTATCCCAGTGAAGCATAAATATATTAATGAAAAAAATGTCATTTTAAAATATTGATAGTTCATGGTGCATAAACACGTATGTCAAGATAGAGGTGTCTGGCGTTTGGTCCTCTCTGCCTACCCCAAGTAGGGATACGGCGTGATGGTATATGTATGTATGTATGATTAATATTTTCGATTCACATAAAGCTTCGGTTCGTCTTACAGATACAGACTGAAAACACAATTAAAAACTGTGTCTCCACCGGGAATCGAACCCGGGAGCTTTGGATCAGCAGTCAGATACCAAAACAACTAAACCACGAAGGCCGACAAATTATTAGATATTTATATAAAATTAGATATTTCGAATAATATATTGAGAAGTGAAAGTGCCACACTTTTTGGTCTGTATGCTAAGTGCGCCACTGTAATTGATTTTTTTTTTGCATTAACTGTATTTTGCAAACGCACATTCAATGCCTGTCATGTAAACACAATTATTTATTTTAAAAAAAATGTAAGTTTGTCCCATTGAAAAAATCAAAGGGTGGTCCGCGCACCATGGTCGGGGGATTATTTAATTGCGAATAATATTGGAATAATATTTAGCCTCTTTCTTTGTATGTGTGTTATGGGAACCAGCATGGGATGGATAATTTAGCGGGGTTCGCACGGAGGTCGTCGGGCGTTGTGAATGGCGTGCCGCGGTCCGACCAGGCCCGCACGCTATAATCTACTACGCAGCGATTCTCAAATGGTGTCGACACTAATAAATATGGAAGTAGAGGAAATGACAAAGTTTAAGAGTTGTAGTGACTGCAAGTGTGTGTGTGTGTGTGTGTGTACTTATTGTATAAATCATTATAAAACGAGTTAGTTATATAAAGTGGTTAGTTGCCTGCCCACCTCAAGGCAACTAACAATATAATAACAACAATAACGGCAACTAAAGGTCATTTAATCCGTTACGAAATAAATAGTTTTGAGACTGCAGACCACCGTAGACTAACTGGTGCCAAAACACGAGGAAAACCTACATAACAAATATACATACATACATACAATACATACAATACATACATACAAAGATCATTGCAATATTATTTTTTTTTTTATTAACAAATATTAATTTAACGCGCACCCAATAACAAGTTGCCACAATCTGGAGACTTGCGTTATTTATCGTCTCACAGGTCCAGAATGAAAACACAATTAAAAACTGTGTTTCCACTGGGAATCGAACCCGGGACCTTTTGATCAGCAGTCAGATACCTAACCAACTTAGCCATAAAGGTCGACTAATTATGAATGAATATTATGAAATGTTCACAGACATAAAAGTCTAAGAGATGGCAATGTCAAAAAACAATTCAATTTTTTGATTGCTTTTTTTTTTTTCTATTTCCTTCCTTATTGAATATAAGTATGAAAAATGTAAGTCTTGCACCTGGGAGTGGTTGCGTTTACCAGTGCGCATCCCCTTTCTATAGGTGAAAATTACAGATTTTACTATCATTAGTATCTTTGTAAGTCCTTTTTGTGCTCTTATACCATCCGATTATAATGAAACTTGGTGATTTGTTCAACGCACGACCGGGAAGATTTATGAAAAAAAAAATTTTTTCAGAAACCACGATCACTTAAACCAGCTATTCTCCATATTTTTCTCTACGAACTTCAAAGTTTCCCTGTATATTATCGGAGAGGCAAATTGTAAGGTGTCAAATCTTTATCGGAAACTACACTTCGTCAATCTTACCACGAAGATATTGGTATAAATCCATAGAATACGTGATAAAGGTAGGTACCTGTGATTTCAATCAATTAAACGTTGCCATGGAAGAGCAAATTATAAATATGTATGTCAAGCCGTTAAGAAAATCGAAAGAAATTTTTTTATCGATTCGGAAAAACTACAAAGGTATTGAATGTGAGACAGCAAAATCTGTGATGAGTAAATGCAAAAACTACAAAGGTATTGAATGTGAGACAGCAAAATCTGTGATGAGTAAATGCAAAAACTACAAAGGTATTGAATGTGAGACAGCAAAATCTGTGATGAGTAAATGCAAAAACTACAAAGGTATTGAATGTGAGACAGCAAAATCTGTGATGAGTAAATGCAAAAAAAGAGTAGGTACATAATGCAAAACTATTTTTGCATTTACTGCAGTCTTAATTCAGTTATAACAATATATTATTTGAAATAACGTTATTCAGAAAATAAATTACTAGAGTAGGTAGGTACTACATAAAGTAAATAAAGTACTACGTTTTAATAACTCACCAGAGACTTCTCCACACGGAGAATCCGGCTGCATGAAGTGGTAAGCTTACAGCCAGTCCTTCAGGAAAGTTTTGAATGCCGATACCAATTGCCAGGTTTCTGAAAAAAATGAAATAATAATATTGTTATTTTAACACTTAATAAATTCAACAAAGGACACCTAAAGTTTTTTTCATCATTTTTTATTTAATTTTATATTGCTTCTCGGGAAACCTGTCAAATGTTAATTTAACAATCACCCTATAATAAGAGACTACATTTTAAAGGCATATAATAGTCTCACAGATCCAGTCAGAAAACATAATTAAATACTATTAAATAATTGTACGTGAAATTCTAATGACTAAGGCAATAGTCTAAGAGAAAGCAACGTCAAAAACAATTCATTTTTAAATGGCCGTTTTTTTTTAATATTTCCTTCTTCGTTGAATATAGGTATAAAAAAGGTGTCCGGCACCTGGGAGTGGTTGCGTTTATCAGTGCGCATCCCCTTTTTATAAGTGAAAATTCCAGATTTTAGTATCATTTGTATCTTTGTAAGTCCTATTTGTGCTCTTATACCATCTGACTGATTACAATGAAACTTGGTGATTTGTTCAGCGTATACCCGGGAAGTATTCGAAGATTCCTTCATCTTTTTTTGTATAAGACATATTTCAGTAAGAACAGTAAATACAAGAGTAGGTACTATTATATTGAAATAATGTTAAAACGCAACCACTCCCAGGTGCTAGACTTCCCTTATTCATACCTATATTCAATAAGAAAGTAAATTTAAAAATCCAGCTATTAAAAAGTGATTAATCGAAAACGTTGCTATCTCTCGGACTACAAATTTATTTAATGAGACAACCCTTTCTATAAGGAGAGAGATTTGTGTACCTTTAATTAAATAGAGGAATTTAACATGTGTACAAAAGGCATTTGACTAATACAGAAAAAAATCATTAGGTAGTGAAATTAAGATTATTAATAATTACCTACTTTTACCATAGATAAGACAACAAAATACATTAAATAGATAATTTTATACAGTTACACACATAAAAGACGTAACTTTTCAATAAAATATTCACATAAAAACAACGTTAATAACGCGTATTTTAAAACATAATATTTATGAACGATAAATGAATTGAAACGATAGTTTATTTTTTATGTAATTATATTACTAATGAATATAAACTACATAATGTTCAGTATATTTTAAATCAGTGTTTCCCAAACGATTCTCATCGCGGAACATATTTAAATTCCATTTTCTATTTTTCAAGAGCTTGCACCTCCGGTCTCGTTCTTTGTCATGTATTCACAAGTGTGGTTATGGTCTTGCACAGACTCTGTCTTGGTCTTGCTGCAAGAGTCTGCAAATCTTACAGTTAAAGACAAAATACGTAATAATAGTGAGTCTATCAAGATAGGTACGAGTTTATAACACTATAAATTTAGCAATAAATTTAAAATCATAATATTTTTAAATAAAGTTTATTTGTTATAAGATTCATTACTTCTTTATAATAAAGAATATCATGAATATGACACGAAAAACATAGAAGATATTAGATTAGACAAACGAAATAAAGTTACAACGCAGAATTCTCTAATGTAGGTATAATGGGCTTAAATTATATGAAAGCATGCCGAGGGAAAAAGAAGAGGAAAAAAGTATTTATCTTTTTAAGAAAAAAATGTGTTAACTATATTATGAAATTTGTGTGATGAAATTTCACTAGAGAAATGTTGAAAATACTTATGGTTTATTTTTTAGAAACACTACTTAATATATTTGAGAAATTTGATTTCGAATTGGGGTGTTTAGGTGATTCCCTCTTAAGTCCTATACGGGGCTTCAATTACCGAAGCCCTTCGATCTGTTCAAGGCCGTCTTCAAAGTGGAACATTCATAGAATAATTCATTTATGTCGGCATTCTTAGTCATGAGGCTCAAGAGAAAGAAGAAGATAGTGTTAAAAATTCATTTCTCATTTTAACTCCAATCCTTTACTCTGAGGATTTTTCTCTCAATAGATCATTGTGTGAATTTTAATTTATGACCAGTCTTCGCTATTAAGTATTATTGGCAGTAGGTACACAAAACAAAGATTGTTTATCAATCAAAGCGGAATTTATCTTCTACTTCCAATAGATCTATGATCTACATAATTCAGTTGAGATATTGGGACGAAGATATCAAACTCTCCTTCCATCTCCATTGATCTTCTTGGTGGTGGCCAGCCCTCTGGTATTTTACACATTGCGATTTTGGTGAGCCTTTTGGCAGTCATCCTCTCCACGTTTTTCTCCAAATTTATTGAAATAGAATTTTTCTAAGTATTGATATATAACTACAATTTCCCTTTAAAGCACCGAAGAAAACAGACTCAATTAAAACAGTGACAAAGTGAGTCGTTGAAGATGTCAACTTGAAGAGTATCTAATAATGTCCGTTGTTTATGGTGAACCAAGAAAATGAACTCCCGCCTCGAATGTCCATTAACAATGCATGTCGTTTGTAAGAATATTGTAATGAGGATGTCACTGGACACTAAATGATGCCCGGTTGAACTTGCATACAACCAACCCCGTGAGAGAATATCTAACTGCAGACAATACACGATAAATTAAATTTACATATTCAATAAATATTTATTTTTATTTTCATTATGTAAAACTTCTTGTTGTTTTTTATATTCTACTTCGGTACGAGTCATACCTAGTAAGGTGGATATTTATAATTTGTAAATGTGAACTTATAAACTATGTATAATAAATAAATTAACTATATCCCGATTGAGACAAAACCGTTTCAGTTACAATGCTTACAACTATCGAAAATTATAATGGCGTTACATATCGTAACAATACTGTTTTGGAAGGAAACGCGCCACTCGAACTGATTTTTTATTTATTTATTTATTTGGCAACGATACATAATTACATTATACATAATACAGCGTTAAGTACCTACATATAACAACACAATAATTTCAAGATTACACTGATAATATATCCTAAATTTATTGCTAGGTTACTATTAAAAGTGTTTTCTTAATGTATCTTTATATATATAATTCTTTTGTACGTGTGTATGTCACTTAACTCCTTCTAAACGGCTAAACCGATTTTGATGATTTTTTTTGTGTGTGTTTGTGTGAGTCCCCGAACGGTTTAGATTCACAAAATGGAATTTTAAACATTAATATAATAAAAAGAAAATAAAAAATATGGCGCTAATGTCGAATTGGCAATGTTTAGTTTTTTTTTCCATCTGACAACACTAAGGAACCTGTCACTTGCGTCGTAGTTTGGCTTTTTTGACATTTAAAGTTCTTTTCGCTCTGTTTCGTACTACCTATTCATATTTCAATTATATACATGTGCATGGAATTTAAATTTCTGTACACTGTTTCGCTAATATTCAATTCGTTCAGACCACATATATGCTGTATTGCAATTATATACAAAATGACAATCAATCTAACCTCAAAGTGTTTAAGCGGCTCATCGAACAAATATTTATGTTTGCTCAGCGAATAATAACATCCATATGATTCAAATATATGTAACGTATATTTTATTGTTTCACAAATAGTTCGGGCAGGACAACGTCTGTCGGGTCCGCTAGTACTATTATAAAATTCTATATTATTTTTATACTGTCTCATTGGACTAGGTGAACCAGTTTTAGGACGTCCGATATGTCAATATATGCAAATTAATCTCGAAACTAATAAATATAATAGTTAATACAACATGGAACTTAGCATAATGGTATATATACATACCTACTATATATGTACCAAGAGAAGAAGTTTAAAGAAGAATCATGGCTGCTAATAGATGCTTCTACGTCCTACAAAAGCAGCTAAGGTCTATACTGGTTAGGAGAAACACAAAGATCCTTCTGTATAAAACACTTATCAAGCCAGTCCTCACGTATGCTTCCGAAACCTGGGTGATGACCAAACAAATTGAAGGATCCATAGCGGCTTTTGAGAGAAGGATCCTTCGAACGATCTACGGGCCAATAAAAGAGAATAACGTTTGGCGTCGTCGATATAACAGGGAACTGTACGAGACCTATGAAGAGCCCGATGTGATCAGTTCCATCAAGATAGGGCGCTTAAGATGGGCTGGTCACATAATCCGAATGGACGACGACAACCCCACAAAACGCCTCACACTTTCTGTGCCACAATGTCGAAGGAGACCAGGAAGACCAAGGACTCGATGGATGGACAGTGTCGATGCCGATGCTTCCACAATAAATATTAGAAACTGGAGAACGAAGGCAACGGATAGACGGGAATGGAGGAGACTCCTGGATTCAGCCAAGGCCCACCCAGGGCTGTCGAGCTTATGATGATGATGATGACGATATGTACCAATTTCACAAATAAATCTACCAGTATTCCACAAACCTTTGACAAATTCCTTCAAGTCATAAATACATACACAATTTTCTAGATACTTTTTTTGTTGTTGGTCTTTCTGCCTGGAGACATTTTGTCGGTGCACCAAAGAGAAAAATTCCTTAAAAAATCTTTTGAAGAAAAGCGAATCTCTTACCGGACCCGACTCGTCTAAGAGAAAGCAGGTATCAATAAAATATTATTACACATATGAAACACGATTTCAAGATACTAACAACAGTACCTACACTCATATACCTACCTACCAGTAGGTACAGGTATGTACCTACCTACATATTCAAAATAAAAATATATATTACACATGTGAATGTTTTCAAGACACTAACACCAGTACATCCATATACTTAACAATGTAAATAGTGAAATTGTTATCTTATCTTATAACATCGAATTTTGAAAGATATAGTAACATTAAAAACATATTCAAAACTTATTCTTCCGGTAATACGAGTATATGATTGATCCTATCTCAACAGACACGAAGCAGGAATGCCAATTTGGGAAATCGGCCACCTTTATGAAACGAGTAGGTTGTGGCCAACACTAAACTCTCCACACCAAAATAAGCGTTCATTTTTTCTTCTTGAAAGGTTTACAATCTCAAAATGCATTTTTATGAGTACATTTCTATTAGATTCTTAAACAAATATAAGATTCCCAAATTAAGAGGACAAAAGTTTTCACAATACACCACACACACAAAATCATTGTATGCATTTTCTACATGACACCTGTAGATAAATTATAAGTAAAATTGCATTACTAACAAGATGAGCATGTATGAGACAGTGTATCAATGTTGATGAGGCGATATATGTATCAAGATAGAAGAATGCGGTGTTCGGTTCTCACTGCCTATCCCTTGAGGACGATAGAAGTGGAGAGTACAAACTACACTTGTCTATACAATATCAATATGAAGTTGATCATTCAATTTTCCCTTAGAGAAGCTATTTTACTTCTGTTACATATACCTACTTTTCTAACAAATATTTAATTTATTTCACATTGATAATTGATATGGCAAACCATAGATTTTTTTCTTTAAATTTTAACAACCTTTGAATGCATTTTTGACGAGTGTAATTTTTTGGATCAAAATTTCAAACAGTATAAAAATACCTCGATTTTCCAGACCGTGAGAGCATTTTGAAAATTAAGACAGATGAAATCATGGAGAAGAAATAATCTATGGAAAACTAATCAGCTCTAGGTATATCTATACCTACACTTTACACATATGATGTCAATATGAAGTCGATCGGACTTATAGTTTGGGTTGTAGAGAGGACACAAAAAGAATAATCCGAACGTCATACAAACAAACACATCACAACGAAACTCAGTGTGCACTCTCTACTCTACATGATACCCGTTGAGAAATTGATGTAAAAGAAATACGCTTAAAAATTGTGAAATCATGACTCTCCACTATTCCATAGTGTGGAGAGTAATGGATTTATGACAAACAAAAACAGTATAATATTATGTGACAAAGCGAAGACAATCCATTGTGTAGTGTTTCTTGTTACATTGCTTTTCATTTTAAGAGGGAAGATTTTTCACAACTTAGGTATTATACCATTGTTTGTCCTTCATCTGTAGTCATTTTTATGTTTTGTCTCTTGAAATAGTTTGCTCGTATTTTTTATTTTATTTCTTGTTTGTTTTTTAAATTTTGTTCTTGTTCGTTTTTAAAATTTTGTCTCTTGTTCGTTTTTTAAATTTAGTCATTGGTTCGTTTTTTAAATTTTGTCTCTTGTTCGTTTTTTAATTTTTTCTCTGGTTCGTTTTTTAAATTTTGTCTCTTGTTCGTTTTTAATCTTGTTTTATCGAGTGTCGTTGTTTGTGTAGTAAAATTATTTGAGATTCAGAGAAAGATCCTATTTATTTAGAGTCTTCTATAATACGATATCAAATTTCAACACCAAAAAACCAATTAATTGAAAACAACGGAAGGAACCTGATATCCTGGTTTTACTAAAAAAAAGTTTCCGCCATGCGTAAATGCGTCTATTGAGCACTACAATAATTTTTATTTTCAAAATGAAAGAATTCTGTGATAGGTCTTCTTGTTTTAATTGAGTAATCTGGTGCCTCGTTAACCTGACCAATCGATATAAATTTTCTTGAAAAACTTGTGAAGTTGTCCCAGAATGAATGTATGTTGATTAGAACACATCACTTGGTGGAGCGTACTAAATATGTACCTATATATGTACTTATATAAAAGTATGCTAGGTATGCACGTAAGTAGACACATACATATACTTACCAAGTACCAACAACAATCTTCCGAATGTACGCATGTACATAATATTAAGTGTACTCGCATTATGATATTTACATGGGCACACGCATGCTAAGTGCAATATGTATGTAAATAAAGAAACAATAATGGCTCAAGTATTTGATTGTGAAACAACTACTGAACGCCCTGTATCACAGGACCGAACTCGATACTATATTACATAAAAATATATTTACTCGGGTTATATTTAAAAACATTTATCATGTTTTTGTGTGATGTTTTATATACGCTTCGGAGTGACTCGGCAAGGTCCGAAATTACCCGAAGTAAAACGACTATAGGAAGACTTCGTCCCACACGAAGATAGTCTCTCTAGTTGGAATACGTGCGAGTGAGATAAGAAAAGGAATACTTAAGTAGTGCACATCATTATTTTTAATTATTTGAGCAATGAAAAGGCAAATATCGGGCGTCAGTCTCCGAGATTAAATCAGAAACGAGGATATTAAACATCCAACAAAGAACAGCAAGACTCAAATGGAAGTTGGGCACATGGCTAGGCAAATACAGTGTCAGATTATCACATAGAATTCTGAAGTGGAGGTCCTGGACTAAGAAAAGAGGCGTACGAAGACCACTAAAAAGGTAGACATGTGGTGGGAGGTCGTGGATGGCAGCAAACAGCTAAAGACCGAACTAAATAGAAAAGTTTAGAAGAAGCATTTATCTAACAGTGGATCGAACATGACTGATGAGGAAGTAAGAAAAATTATGTGTGTAGGTAACATAGAAACAAACAAACAAAAACAAACTTGGCAAATCGAATGTTCAAACCTTTTGATAGAATAAACTTTACTAACATGAAGGCGAACGTTTTATGACAGAAACGGGACAGTAAATGTTACAAAAGAAGAAGAAAGGGCGTAGAAGCATCTATTAGCAGCCATGATTCTTCTTTAAACTTCTTCTCTTGGTACATATATAGTAGGTATGTATATATACCATTATGCTAAGTTCCATGTTGTATTAACTATTATATTTATTAGTTTCGAGATTAATTTGCATATATTGACATATCGGACGTCCTAAAACTGGTTCACCTAGTCCAATGAGACAGTATAAAAATAATATAGAATTTTATAATAGTACTAGCGGACCCGACAGACGTTGTCCTGCCCGAATCTAATAATACATAAGTTTAGCATAAAAAATAGTGTCAATGCTTGTTTTGTTTCTGTGCATCGGTCATTCCACAAATACGGTCAATACAGTGATTTGGAGTAAATATATTCCACAAGATCCTACGGTGATTAAATTGATTTAGAGTATAGTTTCTGGCAAATAACTTGAGAATTTTCATCGTGGAGGGTTGCACTCTAGGCAGTTTACGTGATTTCTCAAATAATTTGCCAATACCTACAGTTAAAGAAAGTCATTCCACATTCCTTCAGTGAGTGTAGTTTGGAGTAAGTAGATCTCCCGGTCTCAAGGTCTTTTTGAACGTCTTAAAAATAAACGTATCAGATTCATCTTTGGGTTGAAAAAATCATCATACAACAATCTTTTTTGTTAATACAGAAATCCTCAGCTGGTCGTTCTAAGAACAATCAGCAAGACTATCGAATTTTGGATATTACATCGTCCAACTCACTTTAAAAAACTAAAAAGGAATATTTATCCCTAAAAAACATATCCCGATTTCCCCTCCTTGTCTTTTTCCAATCCTTTCTTTTACTAGGAATTGTTTATTATTTTTTTTTTTTTAACTACATCTTAGTATAATGTTTCTTTTCTTTATTTTTTAGCTTTCATTATTTTGTTGTATGTACATATATAATTTTGACATACTTTATAAACTGGTTGCTTGAAATAAATTTGCTCATGGCTTATACTATACATACAAAGATAAATAATTAAATATAAAAATTTGGAGTAAGGGCCGGACGGAGGTTTGTATGGCGCTCAGCTCGGAATCTCGGAACAACAACATGTGTATATTTCTATGTTTGTCACATCCGCTGCCGTAATAGGGCATTAGCATTCTGTGCGGGCCATATAACCGCATTCCACAACGCACACACATACTAAATAACACACTTCACATACATATACACATGATAACATACCTGGGACCGCGGTCCAACATTTTAAATTTAAGTGCAAGCGGACGATCATGTAGGTAGTACTTCTTATGGAGAATGCAGAAAGAAATGGATACCAGAAAAATACGTCGAATCATTTAGATTAATATACGAAAATAATAGGATCATTTAAAATCAATATACATATATGTATCCTAATTTATACTAAACTAACTGTCAATCGATAAAATAATTACATATCAACAGCGGCTCACTGAACGTTATTAGACATTTGAATTCTGTGCCGATATTCTGGATTCGATTTCTAACAAAGGAGATTTTTTTGAACTCTTTGCATGTAACAAATGAGATCCAACTGTCGATGGCGACAGTATGCATAATATAAGATTACGTACCAAACTATAAATACTTAAACACAGATTAATAAATATTTTAAGATATTTTGTTTTATATTATAAAACATGTAGGTACGCCAGGATAGGGTAATATGGAGGTCAGTCTGTTTTACCTACCAAGAATATGAAAACAGCATGATGTATGTTTGTAGATTAAGTAGGTATCAAACTATTAAGTGAGATATTGTGTAGTGTACATATACTGCCTTACAAATTACATGAAACGATGTTGTAGCTAAATTCAGTGAGATATTGTGTAGTGTACATATACTGCCTTACAAATTACATGAAACGATGTTGTAGCTAAATTCAGTGAGATATTGTGTAGTGTACATATACTGCCTTACAAATTACATGAAACGATGTTGTAGCTAAATTAAGTGAGATATTGTGTAGTGTACATATACTGCCTTACAAATAACATGAAACGATGTTGTAGCTAAATTAAGTGAGATATTGTGTAGTGTACATATACTGCCTTACAAATTACATGAAACGATGTTGTAGCTAAATTAAGTGAGATATTGTGTAGTGTACATATACTGCCTTACAAATTACATGAAACGATGTTGTAGCTAAATTAAGTGAGATATTGTGTAGTGTACATATACTGCCTTACAAATTACATGAAACGATGTTGTAGCTAAATTAAGTGAGATATTGTGTAGTGTACATATACTGCCTTACAAATTACATGAAACGATGTTGTAGCTAAATTAAGTGAGATATTGTGTAGTGTACATATACTGCCTTACAAATTACATGAAACGATGTTGTAGCTAAATTAAGTGAGATATTGTGTAGTGTACATATACTGCCTTACAAATTACATGAAACGATGTTGTAGCTAAATTAAGTGAGATATTGTGTAGTGTACATATACTGCCTTACAAATTACATGAAACGATGTTGTAGCTAAATTAAGTGAGATATTGTGTAGTGTACATATACTGCCTTACAAATTACATGAAACGATGTTGTAGCTAAATTAAGTGAGATATTGTGTAGTGTACATATACTGCCTTACAAATTACATGAAACGATGTTGTAGCTAAATTCATTTTTTATCAAAATTGTTTGATATGTCTACAATTTAAATATTTTTATAGCAAATTAAATTATCTAGTTGGGGTGTTTCGGCTTTTTTCGATATTTCTAAAAAAAATGGAAATATAGGCAGTTTAACACAGAAATTTGTAATAAAAAATGTTTTCCTTAGTAAAAATTTTTTTGAGAGAGGTGCTTTTTTTTGAAAAAATAAATTAAGATTTGGTATTTAAACCAATTTACAGGGTTCTAGCTTTTATGGTTTTTAAGATATATGGAAAAATAAAGTAAAAAATTCAAAGTTGATAACCCCTGACTGAAACAAAAATTCAAAATTCTAAGTACAAAACTTTTGTATGCCTATAACTATCTATATATTCTTAAATAGTGGTTTTACAGGATTCACTAATCCAGGCCCATGGGACCAGAGTACCGTACCACTTTGAATAGGCGAGCCATATGGGCATGCAACCAAAGATATGGGTTTAATGGGCCCCTTTATGACTTGAATTACGCTCACCACTCACCGACCAACCTCCGACTGATATTCTACTCCCCTACGCAACCAAATCGAATAGGACGCGGAAGATGCTGCTTTTACCACCATGTCCAGGAGTTCTATTTTATAGCCCTAGGGAGACCTAGGTCCTTAAAGACTTTGTAGGCAGGCCTCTCGCGTCCACTACTACAGCATGTATATTTGTGCTGAATCCATTTTGAACTATTTTATCTACCATTTCCTTGTACTTTGTTCCTTGTGGTCTTTTGGAATATTTGTGTCCCATGGAACAGTCACCTCCACATAAATAACTCTTTTCAATTATATAATCTATTGCAAAAATGCACTTGAAACTTAAATCAAAATCTTCTCATGTACAGAGGTAAATTAAAACAAGCAGTATAATATATTCTTGTACTTTTAGTCCTGAAAAAGACGTATAAGTTTTACAAAGATGAACCGAGGATGTCAAATATATTTGTTTGATGATAATAAACATCTTTAAATACTCTCATGCTATCTAGTAATAAAAATAACATACCTATTTCAATAAAATCATGTGAAACTGTAAAATAACCTACATTTAAAATAATTATGTACGATGCCCTCGGTTTAGAGCATCTGTTGAAGCAGGGCCGGTATGCAACGACACGCGTTCAGTGTCAAATCGCTTTTTCTTTCTTTATCTGAATATTACGTTGTATTCTTCTGAAACATTAATATGTACTTAAACTATTTTTTTACAAAATTTGAAGAGAATCGAATGTTTAATTTATTCTTTAATCGATAAAAGTACAATAAATACGCTGTACATAGCACATAGTACACACACATGGTTACATAGTTATAAAACTTTCATAATACAACCGCAGCATGATGCTTGTTGAAAATCTGCAATAAAAAATAACTAAGTTTAGTTTATCGATCGACAATTCTTGATAGAACTCCATTGTACGTTGATATGTTATCTTTCTTTCCCCTTAGCGCTTTTTGTCCCGTTTCTATTGGGGTACGCTTTGACCATGATCCTGGAATTGGCAAGTCTGGTTATTACATTGAAGCTTTGAAAAAGTTTTTGAAAACCAACATTTTTATACACCTGTCATGTAAATTTTGTATATAACCACTAGTCTCAGTCTTGTAGAGCATTATTCTGATGATGTGCCTTGCACGAAACGTGTCAATAATCTAATAAATACAATAGAACTATTACCAAGTATTTTTTATATTTTAATAACATATCAACATAAAAAATAACCCTAAAAATTGCGAATTCATAACTCCCCACTATATCTCCATGGGGTAGTGAGGAGTAAACTAATCTACTGGCAATTGTCAATAATGATTAATTTTAAATTCTTAACCACAAAATGTCCGCCAATTCTTAAAATGATACTATATCTTAAATTTAACTTCGTGACCGTTGGTTTCGAACGGAAACATTTTAAGAGGGTGACTGCTGCCAACGTACCTATTTTTTCAATTTGATATACCATCATTATTACTAAACGAATCATTTTGAAAAAAATAACCTAGTTAGTTTGGATATTAATAAAGAGAAATATACCTTAACTTTTTGATTATGTTCTGTAAATATTCTTGTAGGAAAATAATAAACATACCCCGATTTTAGACATTTATCTTAAATTTCTAAAAAATATATGGTATAGAGCAATATTTTTTTATAAATTAAAGATGAATACCTGGAAAAATATGATATGACGTTGCATTAACGCATCAGGTTAAGTAAATAAACCAAAAAAAATTTTATTACGCAATGGCGCTGAATGGAAAATAAATGTTTTTTAGGTTTATTTACTAAACCTGAAGCATTAATGCAATGTCACATCATATTTTTCTAGATATTTTTGTCTTCTTTAATTTAAAAAAAATATATATTACTCTACGCCTAATAGTTTATTAAAAATATATGATAAACGTTGAAAATCGGGGTATGCCATTATTTTTCTACACGAATTTATACAGAACATTATCAAAAAGTTAAGGTATATTTTTGTTTATTAATATCCAAACTATCTAAATTATTTTTTTTAAAACGATTTGATAAGAAATAATGATGGTATATCAAATTGAAAAATAGGTACGTTGGCAGCAGTCCCCCCCTTAAATATTTAATGAAAAAAATATATAATTGGTCGGCCTTTGTGGCTCAGTTGGTTAGGTGTCTGACTGCAGATCCAAAAGTCTCGGGTTCGATTCCCGGTGGAGACACAGTTTTAAATTGTGTTTTCAGTCTGCATCCGTGAGAAGTCTCCAGAATGTGGTAACTTGTTACTGGGTGCATGTTAAATTTATATATGACAAAGTACCTGTCAGTTGCCCGTAATATAAAATAGATAATTTTAAAAGTTACGACGAGCCTTATGTGAACTTATCTCAATCATTATGTACAATAGTTTCTATCTATGACTCGTAATCAACAAAAACGACTCATGTTGTAGTTATTTCAGTTCAACTATTTCCTTAGATCGAACTCTCTTTGGCACTTTTTAATAGTTTGCATGGTTTTAGAGATCTCCGGATACTAATTTCCTTTTAAAGATTTGCAAGGAGTTCCCATAAGTAGAACGGGTGATGGTGGCTGAAGATCAGTAGGTACACGCAGTACCTTCGGGTGAAGATCCACCAATAGGTCAACGCTTGACAGATGATAGTTTAAATAATGCGCAGTTATAAATCTGTCCAACGGAAGAGGATGTTTATTCTGGTTCAACATTAACAACCGCCCTTTTCCGGATTCTTTGTGAGATCCCCTCTCTCTCTCTCTCGCCTATATGGTGTACGAGGAAAATGGCACCCGGGCCATTAAGACTGTATTTTTGACCGCGTATATCACACTATCAGTTCCATTGTCTTGTGATGACGATTTTAGAACAGAACCTGCTACAAAACATTTAAATCGCCCTTTTCACTAGAAGCGACTGTTCCGGATGAAAAGTCCAATCACGCGTCGACAGCGAATAAATAAACACGTCTCTAGGGAAACCATAAACATTCCAACTGAATAAAGTCTAAAAAAATATTTTAGTAGCGAGATAGTACCAATAATCAATAGACATGACAAAAATAAAATTTTTGCACGCCGCCACCAAAATTTGGCGACAGTCAATAAAACGTAAATGATATTTTATGGTTCCGAATGAAAATTATGAACATTAATATCAAAAAGGACATGTTGTTAACAAAGGGAATTGAATTTCGGAAACCAAGTTCTTTAACTGGATAAATATGTCAATAATATCCAATACATAATTAAATATATAATATATTCTTGGGATACCCCCCCTCCCGTTCCACCTAACTTTATGCACAAGTCCCCTGTCCTAAAGTCGCAGTTAATGTCAGCTCTGTATATTCTTTACTCTGTGGTACCTACTTGATTATTTCATCGTTCATTTATTTCAAAGATTAATTTATGGATGAATAGTTTTTAAATAAAACGATATTTGTTGAAATTATATTAATAATGTGACAAAATATTAAATATGTAATATCCCACTATGGCGAAGCCTGTATGTGGGAAACATAATCCAACTGTCGATTTGTTCAAGAGAATTAAGTTCGCTTAACATATCGACAAAGTATCAAGCCAAGATACGCGAGATTTGTATGCAGGGTCTACATTTTTCACGTTTTTTTAACGTTGAAGTAAAAAAACACCAACTTAGAGGCTTCGCAGCATATGTTATTTTCTATATACGGATTTACTCAGAATTCGGAGTAAAACATTTAGTGTATCTGTGTGTGTGTGTGTGTCCGTCCGTCCCTTATAACATTTAATCCGCTCAATATACAGAGCCCAAAATTTCAGGTCTACAAAACTTTTTTACCCAGAAATTTGAATTTTTGTTACAGTCAGAGGGATATGAACTTTTGAATTTGTACTTTATTTTTCCATATATCTCAAAAACCATAATAAATAGAACGCCAAAAATTGGTATAAATATAGAGAAATACAAAATTTCATTTTTTTTAATGATCCAGAGTTTCTTATTTTTTATGATAAATTTATGTGTTTAACTGCCTTTATTTCTAAAAATATTGTGAAAAGCCGAAATACCCCAACTAGATAATTTATTTTTCTAATAAAGATATGAACATTGTAGAAGTACATCACAAATTTTTATAACATTTCCTAATTGAATTTAGTGATGACATCGTTTCATAGAATTTGTAAGGCAGTATGATAGTTTGATACATAATCTCCAACATACATATCATCAAGCTGTATTCATATCCTGGGTAGAAAAAAAGTCTGACCTCCATACTATCCTATCCTGACATACCTACATGTTTTCCAATTGTCGATTCGTTCATGAGAATTCAATTATCTGAATGAATCGACATTATTAAGCCAATATGCGTGTACGATAAGGAACATTTTGTATGGCGTAGTGGACTTTTTGCATGCTAATAACACCAACTAGAGGCCTCGCAGCATATATGTTCCCCTACATGGATTTACTCAGAATTCAGAGTAGAACATTTTAAGTGAGTTTTGTGTGTGTCTGTGTGTCCCCCCCCCCTTATAACTTTTGATCCGCTCAATTTACAGAGCCCAAATTTTCAGAATATATAAAAATTTATAGGCCTACAAAACTTTTATACTCAGAATTGTAAATTTTTGTTTCAGTCAGGGGTTATCAATTTTTGAAATTTTGGTTTATTTTTCCATATATCTCAGAAACCATAAAAGCTAGAACGCTGAAAATTGGTATAAACATAGACAAATACAAAATCTCAAATTCGTGTTTTCAAAATAATTTCAGGGTTTCTCAAACATTTTTTATTAAGAAAAATATTTCTTATGATAAATTTATGAGTTTAACTGCCTATATTTCCAATTTTTGTAAAAATATCAAAAAAAAAACCGAAACACCCCAACTAGATAATTTAATTTTCTATAAAAAAAATTAACATTGTATTAGCACATCTCATTTTTTTTAACAATTTTTATAAAAAATGAATTTAGTGACGACATTGCTTCATACAATTTGTATGGCAGTCGCCTACACACAATATCTAAGAAGACTTAATTGTTTGATACTAATCTCCAAACATACATACATACCATCATGCTGTTTTCATATTCCGGGTAGGATCAAAGGACTGACCTCCATACTATCCTATCTTGACATACATACCTAAGTACATGTGTTGTATAGAAAACCAAATATCTTTAAATATTAAATAATTTGTATTTATGGGTTTATAGTTTGGTACTTCTTCTTCAACTATACATACTATCGCTATCGACAGTTGGATCTCATGTGTTACATGCAACTAGTTTATAGAAAACAAAATATCTTACAATGTTTATTAATTTGTGTTTATATTTTGGTACGTATTCTTCAATCATACATACTATCGCCAACGAAAGTTGCATCTCATGTGTTGCATGTAACTAGTCAAAACAGGTTATTAAAATTTTTCATTTTTTTTATGTGCGTACCAGTAACCAAGTGCTATAGTCAATTACGAATAAACTCAGATCCATCGTGGTGAGTAGGATATTAAAGATTTTGCAAAACATGAAGAATCATGAGCCATCCCCAAAAGATCCATAAGAATCAACAACATTGCTACAAAAACACGAAACAGTTACCTCTACAACAGTACAACACTGATTATTTTACAAACTATAGACAAATAAAAAAGAAATATCGTTATACCACAAAAAAAAATCTTTATAAAATTCATCAATTGATCATTCATTGGTTAAGGTGGATATGGGGATCCTACGGTACGCATTCTTATTTGTGATCCATCTTTAATTATAAATGGAATTTCTAACCACGAAACAAAATTTACAGAATTAATTGGCAATTATTTATTTATAATATACATGATCTTTTATAGAAATTGTTTAACAACAACAATAAGGGCACAACAAAATAAAGCATTTAAAACAGAGACAATGGACAATTTATTTGATCGTATTCCATTTTACATAAAAATGATAAAACAATATGATTTGATGGAACATATTTACTTGAAAATGTGCTTAGCACGAAACGTGGAATAATTATAAAAAAAAAATCAATTCCATCAAGAACTATCGGTCGAAAAGTTAAATTTAATATAATGTATATTTAACGTCGATAGCTTTTTCGTCGTTTTATGGCAGTATCAAGCTATCGACGTCTTGACAATGTCGTGACAATGTCTTGACAATGCCCTGATAATGCGAAATAGCTATCGACGTCTCGACAATGTCGTAACAATGCCTTGATAATGCGAAATAGCTATCGACGTCTCAACAATGTCGTAACAATGCCCTGATAAGGCGAAATAGCTATCGACGTCTCGACAATGCCCTGATAATGCAAAATAGCTATCGACGTTTAGATAGTGTCGTGACAATGCCCTGATAAGGCGAAATAGTTATCGACGTTTCAACAATGTCGTAACAATTCCCTGATAAGGCGAAATAGCTATCGACGTCTCGACAATGCCCTGATAATGCGAAATAGCTATCGACGTTTCAACAATGTCGTAACAATGCCCTGATAAGGCGAAATAGCTATCGACGTCTCGACAATGCCCTGACAATGCGAAATAGTTATCGACCTCTAGACAATGTCGTGACAATGCCCTAATAAGGCGAGGTAGTTATCGAAAGAAAAAAAATACAGCGTTCAGCATTTTTAAACAACAGCCAAATAGAATAACTAAATGAAAAGGGTGTTTAAAAATCATTTAAATCAATATCAATGAAATTTCAGCTTAATAAAAACATATTTTTCCAATATTATTTTCTATCTATTTTGAAAAATTGTTTGGTGAATTCAATAATGACAATAATATTTGTTATAAAATATTTATTTAAACGTCAATATGTGTGGGTAAATAATATAGGACAGGTGATATAAATAGGTGGGTTAAATATTGTATTTGAACATCCACATTATTTAATTAAACAAACCATAAATTTATTGAAAGAATTAAGAAAAACGCTACAAATTACTTACCATAGCGCGCCGCCTGACTTAATGTTCCAACATTACAATATTCTAGTGGGGGCGCATGATAAAGGTGCAAGACGTATGTGATATTATGTCTTTTAAACATTATAGGTGCAGGATACGATCATTTCAATAATTTTGTTTTTTATCGAACATATCATTAATTATTATCCGATCGTCAGGATAGAAATGACACAATGTCATCGGATATCGGCAATTATGAGCGGAAAATTGGTACCAAATAAAAACCAACACAAAAACAGGAAATTGACGATAATATATGAAATTGCCTTTCGACGGCGAAATGTCAAGACTTATCAATCAACATAAATATTCAAATATATAATGTTGATAAATCATCTGACACATATATTCAGTTATCCACCAGCACCAATATGTTATTATTGCTTTCATTAGTTTTTTCATCATTTTCAACGGCCAATTCTTTATGGAGCTCCGTAACAAATTTGTTTTGGGATGAACTAGGAGGAAGAAATATGATAGTTTCCCTAACAAATGTTTACAGTTTGAAGAGTAAGTTTTAATTATGGTAAAGATATATTTAACAAATCGGTTTGAGGGCTATGTTTGTCCAACTGTCGATTTGTTCAAGAGAATTTTATTCTCTTAACATATCGACAAATTATCAGGCCAAGATACGCGAGATTTGTATGCAGGATCTATATTTTTCACGGTTTTTCCAACTTTGAAGTAAAAAAACACCAACTTAAGAGGCTTCGCAGCATATATGTTTCATAGATATACACAGAATTAGGAGTACAGCATTTAGTGTGTCTGGGTGACTGTCCCCCGTCCCCCCCTTATAACTTTTAACCCGCCCTAATAGCTTATTGCCATATGGCAATATCTTCCAACCAACCATATTCATTTGTTGAGATAAATTGTGCTTATGACATGTACCAATTAAAATATATATATATATATATATATATATATATATATATATATATATATATATATATATATATATATATATATATATATATATATATATATATATATATATATATATATATATATATATATATATATATATATATATATATATATATATATATATATATATATATATATATATATATATATATATATATATATATATATATATATATATATATATATATATATATATATATATATATATATATATATATATATATATATATATATATATATATATATATATATATATATATATATATATATATATATATATATATATATATATATATATATATATATATATATATATATATATTCAAAAATATTAAAAAAAAAACAATAAAAATAACGGAAGGGAGAGGAGAAGAGGGGACAAGGATATGATAAGAAAATGATTCCTCAGATTTCTTTTGAAAGCGGGAAGTGTAAATGAAACTCGATGTTGCGATGGGATGTGGTTCCAAGGTCGGGATGCTTGTACGGAGAAAGATGTAGTGAAAAAGAAAGTATTGTTAGTTGGAAGAAATTGCCATACGGCAATAAACTCGCCACTTGCGCAGGGTGCAAGGAAGTGTTTATTTATTGTTATTTTATTTATTATTGTGTACTGGGATACTGAGCGTTCTTTTAGTATTTCAACTAAAACGCAATCCGTGTTATGAGAGGAAGTGAAATTGATATTTTTAATGAAATAATATAATTTTGTTTGAGACATTTAAGTGGAGATATATAAACTAAATAGAAATTGATACCAAGAGAAAAATTAAGACTGTAGAATGGACAACATAAATTCTTTTTTTGTAAACGACATTTATTTAAATCAGACAAATTGATTGTTGCTTTCTACATATATTTTCTGCATTTATCAGGACGACCGTTTTGTACGAGAATATTTCTGCACGAGTTATATTATACCTAGTGATACTACTTAATCAAAAAAAAAATATTCCAGTTGAATAAAAAAACGTTAAACATGACCTCTTTCTTGTAGCTCTCTAGCTCTAGCCCTTCATCATTTGCATCCCATTTCTAATTTCATAACCTTATTTCTTTAATTTTATAATAGGCGTCATATTTTTCTTCTTAAGCCTATTTACATCCACTCCTTATCGAAGGCCTCATTGATTTGACTCTACGTCGTGCTGTCCTGTACAGTCTACCATCTCTTCACTTCAGCTGCGGTCGCCCCAAACCTCTCTTTGCCGCACGAAGGCTCCAAGTTAGCACACTCTTTGTTCACTTATCGTACGAGCTTCTGGCTACGTGTCCCGCATATTTCCATTTTAGAGTCGCCTCACAGTGGACTGTACCAGTTATTTCGATCATTCTATCAACGTTTCATTTCTAAGCGTCATATTTATCAAGTTGTTAAATTATTTGTAATCAATCAGGGGGACAAGTCAGAGGGCCATGTCTGGTCCACCGGCGGAATCAAAACCGTATATGTTTACCCATATCATGGATATAATCATAAGATAATTATATCCATGATAGGGGTATGGTTTTGATTCCGCTGGTTGGCCAAAATTGCCCCCTAGTTAAACGGTGATATCAAAACCCTCATGATTACCCATATCATATACTCATCATATGGATTTCTGTAAAATGGTAGGATATTATAGAACTCCATATGATGTGTATGTATGTATGTATGTATATGTATGTGTATGTGTATGTGTATATATATGTATATGTATGTATGTATATATATGTATGTGTGTGTATGTATGTATGTATGTGTATATATATATATATATATGTATATTTTTGTATTGATTGATATTCTGTTTGTATTCTATTATTATTATTTTAAATTGTTAAAGAAAAAAAAAAGATTTTTTTTATTTGAATAGTTTAATGTTTTTATTCTATTATTATTATAAATTTGAAAAAAAAAATGTTTCATTTTATTGGTAATTTGCTTTTATTCCATTATTATTATTTTAAATTTGTAAAAAATGTTGTGTATTTGATTGGTATAGTGTTTTTATTCTATTATCATTATAAATTTATAAAAAAAATATTTTTATCTGATTAGTAAAATGTTTTTATTCTATTACTATTATTTTAAATTTGTAAAAAAAATGTTTTATATGATTGGAATTTTGTCTTATTTAATTTAATTGTAAAGTGCTATTTATTCTGTAATTTAATTCTCATTTAATTTAATTATTTATTGCAATTAATTTTGTTTATAAATTGGTGTATATTATATTTTGTTTTTTTTACTTTTTATTTTTGTATAAATTTCTAATTGAATTGTTTAGTGTTTACTATTTGTTGTAATTGTGAATTTATATTATGATCATTTTAAATTTGTAAAAGAAAAAATGTTTTTATTAGATATCGACCTGGCAACTTACAAATATTGTAACGACGGTGTAGTGGATGTTGGTGTCTCTTTCTCGCACGGTGTCTGTAGTGCTGTGTGGGTGGGACGCCAGCTCTGTAGGTACCTGTAAGTTGTAGTGTCAGGTCGATGTATGTGGACATTTGTGTCCCATTCTGATTCGTTTCAGAGTACGAAAACGTCTATTAACCAACGGGCGCTTGTGTAAAAGGATTTCATCCGCGCGGTTCGACGTAATGAGGTCCGTATAAATGCAGTCAACTTTTTGACATTTCTCATATACTAAAATTCAGACAGATAAATTTGGACGAATCGGAGTGGGACATATTTCGAATTGTGTGAAGGATTTTGTATTTTTATGAATTATTGTGTTGTTTTTCTTTTGTTTAATGCGAGTTTTGTTTTATTTTTACCATATTTTTATAATGGCCAAGAGGCCGTGTATGTAATAAATAAATAAATAAATAAATAAATAAATAAATAAATAAATAAATAAATAAATAAATAATTATATCCAAGATATGGTTAATCATGAGGGTTTTGATTTCACCGTTAGAGAGAACTGGTTCACTCAAAACCATCTACGTATTGGCAAATTTGAATCAAAACAAGATTTAAAGAAATCACAAAATGTCATATGAAATCGTAGCTGTAACAGTTTTATGTAGGTAACAAACAGTAACTTGCAATTGCGGCCATAATTGAAATGAAATGGTCGGGTGGACCGCGATTCGCTATAGCGTCTGCTCTGTCGGAGAAATGGAGGTCAACGACCCGAGAATGGCAGACAGGGCGCAGACGCCGGAAGTGACTGTACCCCTCCATCAAGCCCCCCCCCTCCCTCAATCATCACCATTCTCTGTCTTCTTTTTATGCTTCTTCTTCGCAACGCTCCAATCATAACGCCTCGGATGCCATCAGCTGTGCGAAAATAATTATTCTATGACAAACACGCCATGTGAAGATTCACCTTAGTCCCCATACAATAATTGTAAATGTTCATATACCGACACTCAACCATAAATGTAGATAAGTTATATTTTATTATAAAAAAGGGCAGCACACAGTACAAAATTATGATAGCAAAAAGTACATGAATGCAAAAATAACATCCACGTCTAACGTACATACTATACCTAATTTCTAAATATATTGTTTGGTTGTGTTATCAATAATTGATTATTATTAAATTAAAGCCCTGTCAATGTCTTTGATCTAAGGTATGACTATGACATAAAATATTTTTTCATGAAGGAAAGATTTAGAGGTTTTTTTATAGCAAGTAAAGTAATTCAAAATAAAAAAAGTAATACTAAATAGGATTTCACATTTTCTTTGGTTTAAAACCTAATTTGTAGGCTTTAAAATTTGTTTTTAGTAATTTATGATAAACGATTAACCAAAGGTTTTATGAAAACTTATTTTACATAGAAAGTATTTAAAAAATCATACTATGAAAAATCTATTACATAGAATAAAGATGGTAAAAAATTTGTTTTTTTTATTTCAAAGACGAGGGCTCTGGGAAAAATATTTTCAAAATTACTATTTGGCCTAGGTACTATACACTCTTGTTTATCGACCGATGTTTAAATAAATAAATATTGAAAAATAACTGTATTCCCTCCTTTCCTTCCTCATTGTCATGATCAGTAGTTTTATTGTGGTATTTTTTTCTCGCGAATCGGTTGTAAGAGATTGCCTTTGTGTACATTAAATCGAAAAATAAAGAAAAATATCTTGATAGAACTCTTGATACAAAATTATAATTAAGTAGGTACATGGTTTTGTTCCATTTGTTATTTTTTTTTGACAAACTTTTTATCATCTCAACAGAGACGAATTTGGGATATTATAGAAGAACCAGGAACTCAAGGCACCTTCAGGGCTTACGACCTGTCATAAGCTGGTATAAGAGATGTTAAAAATTTTGTGAATAAAAATACCATTTGACTCGCGACAGGGAAAAAAATCCAATGTTTGCGTACAGAAAAAAAATATTCGATTTTTTATTGAATGATGCGTTTCTTGTTAAAGGCACATCGTCAGAATAATTCTCTACAAGGCTGAAGCTAGAGGTAATAAACAAATTTCATGTCAGTTGTATGAAACAGTTGGTTGGTTGGCGAAATTTTGAAAGGTAATAATGTAGGAGACACAACCGACGAAAATCATTTCTTTTCTGGAGTCCGAATTTTCTGAATCTTTTCTGATAAAACTATATGTCTCCCCACTGAGTTCTTCGATGTTGATGTCCATTTTTATGTAAATGTATCGCATAATGATGGGTGGTGGCAGAGCGGTTATCGCGCTGGGTTAGTAATCCAGTGGTCGCAAGTTCGAATCCTGCCACGACCGTTTTCTACATCCAATTTCCTCTCCTTTTCCATTCCTAATAATGTTTTGCAATAATAATAATAAAAAATATGACTAAAGCAATAAACACATACGCAATACCAGTACTAACATATACATTTGGAATAATTAAATGGACCAATACGGAACTCGACGATCTCAACATTAAACTCAGAACAACATCATCAAAACATAGAATTCACCACGAACATTCAGCAATAGAAAGGTTCACACTGCCAAGAGAGGAAGGAGGAAGAGGACTCATAGACATAAAAAATCTACACCATACACAAATAAATAACTTAAGGCAATACTTCTACACAAAACGAAATAGCCCAATACATAACGAAATCATAAACATAGATCACAAATACTCACCACTTACACTTAACGACAACGAACGCAATCTAGAAATAACAACACATGACGCAAAAATTGAAACATGGAAAAATAAAACATTACATGGAATACACCCAAGTCATCTACAACAACAACATATTGATAAAGCCCTTAGTAATAATTGGCTCAAACACTCAGACCTCTACGCAGAAACAGAAGGATTTATCATAGCTATTCAGGACAAAATAATAAAAACAAAAAACTACACGAAACATATTATAAAAGACAATACAATAACAAACGACACATGCAGAAAGTGCAAATTACAAAAAGAAACAATAGAACACATAACAGGTGGCTGCTCAACTATTGCACCGACGGAATATACAATAAGACACGATAACATCTGCAAACACATATATTTGGAACTAGCCCACAAACATAAACTTATCGAAACACACCCCAAGTGGTATCAATACACACCCCCAGCTGTAACAGAAAATGATAACTACAAACTATACTGGAATAGAGACATAATCACAGACAGAACAAACCTACATAACCGACCAGACATTACATTAATCGACAAAATACATAAACACACATATCTAATAGAAATATCGATACCAAATACAGCAAATCTACAAAAGAAACATTTAGAAAAAATAGATAAATACATACCTTTAGCAGAACAGATAAAATCACAGTGGAAACAAGAAAAAGTAACAATACTCCCAATAATATTATCGTCTACAGGCATCATACCAAAAACTCTCCAAAAAAATATAGACATACTAAAGTTACCCCCATACGTAATCACCAACATACAAAAAACTACAATTATCAACACATGCACAATAGTCAGAAAATTTCTACAGGTACCACTTTAAACAACTACACACAACCACACAGACACACAAACACATAGCCTCACAACTTGAGTACGCTCCGTTGTGAAGGAAATTACCGGATCATAACCGAGATCAATTTAATGATTCAAGATCATTCCAAGGGCGCTGTTATTTAGATAGATATTATATTGCTCTACGAAACAAAACTGTTTTCAGTCCTTTAGAGAAAGTGCTCTTACTATTTGCACTGCGGACATCTAGAGGCAATTTATTCCACTTTATAGGACCACTCACACCAAAGCATCGATCATAGTAAGCCGCTTTATTGGCTCTGTCCAACTCCTTTAGGGAGTTGGTACTCTGTGATCCAGAAGACCTAAGTGTGAGATGCCTCCCAGAGAGATGTTTTCTCTGACACAGCTCTTGTATGTATTGTGGTGCTAGGTTATTTAAAGCATTAAACACCGTTAAGCAGATTTTGTAGTCAACTCGCTCTGGACACTTCAACCAATGCAATTCGTTAAGTAGTGGAGTTATGTGACATCGTTTTTCCGCTCCATAAATGAGCCTTGCCGCTGCATTAAACACCATATGTAATCTATCGAGCTGATACTTTGGCAATCCATCATAGATGCCATTACAGTAATCTAGCCGAGACACAACGAAAGCATTTATAAGTGTTTTTGTCTCATTTTTGGGCAGGCTTCGACGAATGTTTTTCAGTTGTCTTAGTTGGAAAAAGCATGAACTGAATGTTTTAGAGATTTGCAGGTCAAGAGACAACTTATTGTCTAAGTGTACACCCAAAAACTTGACACTTGCAGACGGCAAGAGTTTTTCTCCGTTGATGTTAATAGGAGTACTTTCAATGAGGTGCTGTCGCCGTGGTGAAGCTACCCACATAAACTCTGTTTTTGTTGGGTTTAATTTTAGCTTGTTATGAGACATCCACGTAGCGACTTTTTCGATGCATTCAGCAGTATCCACTTCCAGACGGTTTTTGTTCATGGGACTACAAAATTTGAATAACAAGCGGTCGTCAGCGTAAGCGAAAGAGTCAAATCCTTGATTTTTAATTATATTATCAAGTTGTTTTATGTATAAAATAAATAAAATTGGTCCGAGCACCGATCCCTGAGGCACTCCAAACTTTACAATTTCCGGTAAAGACGTATTATTATTTATCCTCACAGACTGGCATCGTCCTGAAATATATGAGGTCATCCATTTTAGAAAATTTCCACAAATTCCGTATTCGCGTTCCAAGAGTCGAAGGAGAATTTCGAGCTTTTCAATGAGCTTTTGTTCTAGTTTTGTTAAGAAACAATATATTTTTATATAATGTAACAAAAGAAAATCTTATTTTAAATAAACCTTAATTTGTTTTTTTAATGCGTATCTGGTAATTGTGGTTTTTGAATATATGTTGTTATAAAAATAAAATAATAAAAAAAGAAATAACACAATTAATAAATTAAGAAATCATTCAAAGGCGCCTCCGAAAATTCCCCTTTTCAATAATGTTAGAATATTAAGGTTGATTCTTGATCCCAGGGCTTCTACAAAAAGTCGTATACCAGGAGACGACTATAAATAAAGCATTTAATACTGTATGATATAATATATTAATAAAGGGCCAGACCAGGCTAGGCCAGCCAGCCACAACTGTTTGTAGGTACTAGATCCTGAAGTAACCGGGACATAGGTAAGTATCGAACAATCAAGAACTTGTGTATGATTGAGAGTTTCCTGCCAATAGTTTATAATACCAGATCATTCAAATACCTATATAATGCCGTGATGCAATGCATCTTATTCACAGTATAAATAACAATACAATCATAATCCTCGTATTGTACTAACTGTGTATAAAAATGAATATAAAAGCAGTCTTTAATCTTTTTGGTTGTGATGGCATCCAATTTGTAGAATTCCTCGATTATAGGTAATATTATTAACACATTTAAAATTAATAAACAAATTAGTATTTCTCCACAATATTTTTTCATTATAACGACCGAACTTTTCGTCAAAGTGACTTAGCATTGTCAAGGTCCTTAAGAAAGTTAACAAAATTTAAACTCCACTCAGTATTTTCAACGTTGCCACATGTGAAATGGATTTCCACTCTGTTAACAAAAAAACTCTAGAATCATTTAATTTTTTTATATTTTATCGAATATTTTTTTAACTCACCAATACCGCGATTACATAGGATTGGTAATGAACTACGTGATGTTGCAGATATTTTGGGAGATAGTTTACCGGTCTTCAAAAAAAAATTATGGATCTTTTATATCAATATAGCTGTCAACTTACGTAGTTGCAGTAGATCTATTGTCACATTTGATTTTTTTTCCCTGTTATCATTATTATTATTATTTTTTTTTCTAATTCTTTTTTGTCTATTTTTATCTTAATCTGTGTTTTATCTTATCTAAATCTATAAATTTATATTCAATCTGAATCTATATTTTATGTTTTTATATTTCATTTCATACCATCACGGCATATCCCACAATGTGGGGTAACCAGAGAAAGGTGTGCGGGTGTGCTTTGCCTTACAAAAGGGAGAACAACACATCTATGTATACCCACACATCAGTCTCGTTTCACCAAAAAAGGCACTACATTCAGAATGGGTGGTGAACCTCATTGCTGAACCATGTGAGATGTTATTGTTGCCAGTTGTATTTTCGATTACCCGGCTCTTACGGGACACTCGAAAACAATGATTTAAAAGAATGGAAGCACTATTCTAAGCCGGTGCCTCACAGCTATATTTCATCAATGTCTATATCTTTATTTGTTTCTATATTTCATCTTTGTGTGTAATTAATTATGTAAGTGTATATTGTAACAAGTAAATGGCTTATGCCGTATATTTTGTAAATAAATAAATATGTTGATGGTGCTTCTAAAAAAAATACCATAATTTTTTCAACATTTCTCTAGTAAATGTACGTCACATAATTTTAAAATTCAGCATGAATTCCCCTTAAAGGAATGTTAAAAATATCCTGTTTTACAGCGTTTATTTAAAATTACTCTATAACTATATGAAATAATTTTTTGGTATGCTTAAAAAATGCGTTAAATCAAAGTGAATGTTCGTGATAGTTTTTTTCATTTAAAATCAGGTTTTCTCTTAAAATGCGAAATATCAACGATTTTGGGTTTCCGACAATTTAAATCACGTTTGGACCCTTTTTAACGCACGCGATAGTTGCCCTTAATAACAAGTAACTTCATAGTTTATTAGGCGGTATATACCTATATATCATGCTTTCAGTCACTAGATTTAGCGTTATATGCTCTCTTATGTAACTCCTCTTGTACTAAACATTAAAATGTGTCGATAAAATTACAAGTCAAAATATCAAAATAAAAACAAGGAAATGATGATGGTGTTATAATAAGTATTGATTGACATAATGTGTAGGATCGTTGGTATGTATTCGTAGAATAAGCAGATTACATAGTACCTGTGGAATTTGCAGCAAAGAATCTCGATGAATTAAATTGTCAGGAATTTGCCGATTACCCACCTGAGTGACACAGAATGTCTGGAATTGGTACACGAACGAACGACTGGTATTTGAACTCGACCGGTGTTAGAATACATATTATAATAATTGTAATGTGAACTTGACCGGTATTGGAGTGAACAAGTAGCTTACCACCGCTTCTGGTCGAGAGTTCATCATCTTAGCTGGGATAATTTCATCAGGAGGATGTCTTTAATCTAAACATATATAATGCTAACTTTGATTCATTTAGCTACAATCAGTCGATGGCGCGATGCAACACTAACATATAGCTAAATACATTTAAGTAACCATTAATTCATATAATTTATTTGCGATAAATATTCATATAGCGATATTAGCAAAAAAATGTTCTTTATAATTTTGAAGTTCACACCTACCCGACGAGAAGACGGCGAGACTGACTGCCTCAGACTTACCTGGCAGGTACACAAAATAATGTGTATTACAAAGGTTTTCAATTGTATAATGATTTGCCAGAATGTGTGAAGGAAGCATCTGGTCTTGCCGCTTTTCGTCGCCTAGGTATTTTAAGATATTGTGTCCTTCCTTTGTTTTCTGTGTATGGATATTGGAATATTTTCTTGTTTGTTGTTTTTTATAAGTCATACTATAGGTACATATAAATTTGTTTTTTTTTTCAACATTGTTTATATTCTTTTGTTTATACTAGGTGTAAGAAAATAAAATAAACATACATACATATCATCACGGAATATACCACATGCAAAAGGTACGACACACGAGTGTATCCCTACATACCACTCTTAACTCACCTAAATAGACACTACGTTCAGAATTGGTGGTAAAACTCCTTACTGAAATATATGGTAAATTATTATGCTTCTTGAATTTTCGAATACCCGGCTATTAGGGAACACCCGACAACTATGAGACAAGGCGACAAATTTTTTTTAACAACACCACCCACCGTATGAAGCGAAGCGTTTATGTAATTGTTGTTTTTTTTTATTTTCCTGTTGCTTTGAAAATTATAATACCTACCTACACTATTGCAACGTATTTACTTATAATGGTCCTACATGAGCCTGGTTTCGTTGCAAGATATCGCCTTCTTCTTTGGTTTCAATCTTGGGAATTGGTTGGCAGCAAAGCGATGCACATCTTCCTCTATTCCGCTCGGTCTTCAGCGACTCTCATCAACTCTGTGTAGGAAGTACACTACATGTCGTGGTACACACGTGGGCACGCCTGTATGATATGGCCATACGACAACATAATAATATTCCTTTTAATTTTCATTTGAACATGAACTAAACAAAACAATACCTACCATTATTCCATTTCCCTATTTGGCTTAGACAGAGAGAACCGAATCAAATGTAGTATCCACAAATAAAATAATTATTAAAGATTTTTTATACCGTTGTGGTAAGTAACATTTCTTAGGTCAACGTACAGCGTTGTTCACAGTCCAATGTTTTTTTTTAATATATAACAAGTTGATCAATTCACATGGTGTTGTGTCGGCAGACGACAATGTTTCTTCGAATTGAAATAATATAATGTTATTTCAATTATCGCTGTATCGAAGAGGAAGACCGACGCAATTCAGCATCGTCGGCATTCTTAAGGTACGTTTGCTATAATCATACGTTGGCCAATTACATTTTTCGCTTGCATACATTAACGGCATCTCACATTCTTCCCGTTCTTTCAACGGTCAAAGTTTCAAGACAAAGATCGAACGGAGGCTTCTTGAATATATTAAAACCACGTTCGGATTGGGCAGTGGAAAGTATCGGTCGGATCAAAAACCTACATAAACACAACCTCGATTATCCCCTAGTTTAATAAAAAAATACTTGAAAAAAAATGCATAATGTAGTAGTAAAACAATGTTTATTTTAAGTTCTAACCGACTTCAAAGAAAATGGATCTTCTTCTTCTTTTTTTACAATAGGAATGTAATTCAACAAAGTAAATATCGTCATTTGTTTTGTTCCCTCTTATTATTTCATTGAAGCTTTGATTCTTCATCTTCGCCCTCGCCTTTGTCCCATTTACTTGGGGTCGGCTCTCCTTATTATATTTCGCCAAACTCGCCTGTCCTGTGCCAGATCAGGATTCAGCTCCCTCTCTCGCAGATGCTTCTTGATGTTCGACAGCCATGTGGCTGGTGGTCTCCCTGGTCTTCTCGCTGGAGTCTCGATGTCCAAGGCTTTATTTATCATATTGGTCGTCGGTCGTCTCAAAGTGTGGCCATACTATGAAGCTTTGGTTGATTTATTTCTTTGTGTGAACAATTTTATTCTAATTCTTCTTTTATCCATGTTAATTGAGCACATTTAAGTTTTTTCAAATGATTTACATTTTGTTTTAATATTTGTAGGTACTATTATTTTCAGTCATTGTGAATAGCCGTAGACATCCCCCGACCAACAAATAGGGGAAGACCAAAAAATACATGGATGGCGCAAAGGAGTTCCTAATTGGTGAGACAAGAATTAACATCGGAGGCGGCCCAGAATCCAAGAGTGTACACAACCTGAGGACGAGGAGAGCTGACCCCAACAGTCTTCTTAGGCGATAAGTTGGGAAGAGGCCAGGAAGAAGAAAAGGAAGATTTGAACCATTATTATTGTTAATTTTCTTTTATACTGTTTGTAATGTGTTTAATTCTTTTTTGTTTATTTTTATCTGAAACTCTATTTTTATCTGTTTCTATATTTTTATCTGTGTCTATATTTTTATCTGTGTCTATATTTTTATCTGTGTCTATATTTTTATCTGTGTCTATATTTTTATCTGTGTCTATATTTTTATCTGTGTATATATTTTTATCTGTGTCTATATTTTTATCTGTGTCTATATTTTTATCTGTGTCTATATTTTTATCTGTGTCTATATTTTTATCTATGTCTATATTTTTATCTGTGCCTATATTTTTAGCTGTTCTATATTTTTATGTGTTTCTATCTTTTATATTCGTTTGTAATTAATTATTTTTAATATTGTAACAAGTAAATGGCTTATGCCGTATATTGTGTAAATAAATAAATAATATTTTTTTTGATATACGGAAAAAGCTCATATCTGTTAACACTTCTCCACCATCTGAATAAATGATATATATATTGTTTATATAACTTTTCCGATTTTCGTATTTTCATAAGTGTCTTCCTTTTTCATTGAAAAAGCTATAGGTCCGAATGCAGAGTCCTACCTAAATACTAACCATGTTTTCATTGCACAGTCGCACACTTAAGTTAAAAGATCACGTGGCTTCCTAACTGGAGAATGCTACGACGTTTATCTATGAGAATTGCATTGCAGAGACATATATAAATACTTAGCACATGCGCATCGGCGTAAACTAACATTTGCGAATTGTCAAAAAGTAAGGTTGATAGCGAGGAACCTTAATACTAAAATACGATTTTTTTTCGGTGAATGATGATTTTATCGGCTTCGTTGAATATGTATTTGGTAATCTTGTCAAATCAAATACCAAACAAAGTATTCAGCAATCCATACGAGATGCCGAAAATTCGGTGGAATTTCAAAAAAATCGTGACATCGAACTGTTAGTGTGAAGTTGGTTACATAAGTTTGTGTTGTTAGAGCAAAAAAAAAATTTCAAACGTCAAACGTCAGAAAATACACAGATAGCTTTCAAATCCCATAGAAAGCTATCTATATATTTTCTTCATACACAATAATGTGAAATTCTACGCCATCGACCTTAAGTTTGGCGCAGTATTTAGTATTTAGTGAGTGCTGTCTCTGCAACGCAATTTCTAACTTAAGAATACTAAATACTCCAATAAGGTTCGGAGTTAGTGTTTAGGTACCTAGGACTCTGCATTCGGGTCTTAGTGTCAAGTTTAGTTTAATAGAAAATAAAATAAATAAGTACTTGATATTGTAAAGATCTCGAATTAAATAATTGTTTCTTTCTATTATTACAAAACCAGCTGATAATTAGATTCAAACGTTAAGAAATAATAAAAATAGTTTGAGGTGGTAAAGAATTATTCGCTCATAATGTTTATACAAACTGGTTGATTTTCTCATGGAAAAATCATCAGACAACGTGGTAAAGAATAATTATAGCTAACATACATAAAAAAATCATGTCGAATCGATAACCTCAAAAAAAAATCACAAGAATACGATTTAAATATTTATAACACTACATAAAATATTTTCATTCAACGTCCATCGAATTGAAAATAATTAATAATATTTTTTCTGTAAATAAACTACTTCTGAAAAAAAATCAACATGATACACAGGCAAAATAAATCAAACGTTCGACATACAGACAAAGACAAAACGAACTTATTAATATAGATCTAATCATAATAAAATTTTATGGGTTTATCGCAAATAATCGATCATACTCCCATGATGATTTAACTGGTTTCACTTTGGCTACAAAATAATTACGAAGATGATGATGATATGTGTCCATTGTTTGCGGTGTGGCTACTAATGATTGACGAGCAATGCATGATATTATGTATCTTCAAGAACCTCTGGTTAAGTTATATCCGAAGGGTAAGCAGCATAATCTACATTTTAGTTTGAGAGATAGCGACGCTTTCATGAATCAATTTGAATGTCTGTTTTTTTTATATTTTTATTCTTATTGAATATAGATATGAAAACGGTAAGTCTGACACCTGGAAGTGGTTTGGTTTACCATTGTGAATGCTCTTTATAGGTTAAAATTGCAGATTTTATCATTATTTCAATAGAATTTGTATCTGTATGTTACATATTTGTACCTACACAAAATCCGACGTTTCGTGAAAACTGTTACTGAAATTTTAAAAAAAAATAATAATCAAAAAGAAGTTTTTTTTTTCAAATTCTTCCCGAATGTGCGCTGAACAAATCACCAAGTTTCATTGTAATCAGACGATCGGTATATACCTAGTTAAGAATACAAAAAGGACTTACAAAGATACAAATGATACTAAAATCTGCAATTTTCACCTATAGAAAGAATATGCGCACTGGTAAACGCAAGCACTCGCAGAAGCCAGACTTACCTATTTCATACCTATATGCAATAAAGAAGGAAATATAAAAAAAAACAGCCATTAAAATGAATTGTTTTTTGACGTTGCTATCTCTTAGGCATAAATTTAAAAGTGCACACACACACACATACACACAAATACTAACCACCACAGACTGTTGTAAGGATTTTTTTCAGATAAAACAAATCATCGTGAATCTTTGAACCAAAACATACAAAGATGTAAGGGAAGGAGTAAATAGGAGGGGTCGCTCTAGAAAGTGGTGAAGGGAGCATGTGAAGGATATATAATACATACCATCACGCCATGTCCTTCACGGGGAAGGCAGTGAAAACCGAACGCCACTTATTTCTATCTTGACTATTGTTCATGTTCGTCTATTGTTCACGCTTCTAACATTTACGTCTTTCAAAATACCGTTCATATGGATGGTTCCTTACCGTTCCTTAGGCGGCCCCGACCTCTCATTCCATTCCTGTCCGCAATGTATATTTTCTTCGTCAGGCGTTCCTCGTTCATTCTCCCCATGTGGCCATATCATCTCAATGTGTTCACTTTCAGTCTATTAATGACATCTTTCTTTATCTTACATTATTTCCTTATGTCCTCATTTCTGACCATGTCATACATCGTTCTATTACAGATTCTTGTTACACTTGCATACGTCAAGGTTGGCACTAAGATAGCGTTATGAATGGCAACTTTAGCATCCTTGATATGTTGCGATCATTCATAACTGGTCTAAGTGCTCCATTCACTCTGCCATAACTCTTCATTCGATTTCCTTATCAATCCGTCCATTCCGTTGAAACATGCTTCCCAGATAGACATATTCCTCGACTTGCTCGAGCCATTCGTTCTCTACTTTTATTTGGCACGCTTTTTTGCTTTCACTCTTTTCAAATATCATAATAATTGATTTTCTAGCATTTACCCTCAATCCGTTCTCTAAGCATCATTCATAATATACCATACTTACAAGATTCTGTAACTCTTCCATACTTTCTGCTAACAGAACTTTATCATTTGCATACATCAAATCACGCATTAATGCAGTACTCAATTTCAGACCCTTGCTATCCTCCTTAAGGGATCTAATGCAAGAAATCAATGTACAGATTGAAGAGCCATGGAGACAGCACGCACCCTTGTCTAACGCCATTGTTTATAGACAACCACATTGTTACTGTGTCGTTGACACGAACACATACTTCGTTGTTCTCATATAATGACGCGATTGCGCGTATCAGCTTACTCTCGACCCCGTACACTGATAGTATATCCCATAATCTTTCTCCAAAGACTTAATGATAAGCCTTTTCTAGGTCGATAAGAACCTTTTCTGAGACCATACGTAGAGAAAAAAATTGGGCTATACATCCTCTGCCTCCCACAAACGCTCCTTGTACTTTGATCTAAAATTCTTGCATACACCTTACCAACTGAGCTTAACAAACTCATGGCTCAATAGTGTTTGCAGTCCAGCTTCGATCCTTTACCATTATACAAAGGTACCACGACTGCATTTCTCCAGTCCAAAAGAGTGCGTCCTGCTTACCGACATTTGTTGAAAATGGTAAGATACCACTCTAACACCTGTTAGCCGCCATATTTGATAAGTAAAGATAATACACTTTTAAACCCGGCAGCTTTTCCCACTTTCGCGTGTTTTACTGCTTCAAATACTTCTTGCGTTATTTCATCCTTTTCATCTTCGCATACTTATCATGTTCTCTGACTCACACCCCCACTTATACCGTATATCATGCAGCTCCGTGAAATACGTTATTTCATGCCATCTTCGTCCATATTTATTTTTCCATTTTTATCATTAATGTAGGAAAGTTCAAGAAATCTATTCTATAAAAAAGTACATATCTATGCAAAATTATGTTTTTTTTTATTTTTTTTGCGATTGATGATACTTGTCAATATTTGCACGTAACTAATTTTATAGGGTTCGACCACAAACCCTATATGACAAGTTGTTATAATTTGTCGACCTTCGTGGCTGAATACCGGTCCCGGGTTCAATTTCTGGTAGTGACACAGTTTTAATTGTATTTTCAATCTGTAAGTCTCCAGAATGTGGCAACTTGTTATTGGGTGCGTTTTATATTTATATTAGACATAGTGTTAATTGTCCGAGAAACAATACAAAAAAAATATGCTAAAACAGAGATTACATCAGTAGCTTTCTTTTTTCTTTTTAAATAAGATGATACCTATTACCATCACGCTGAAAAGGAATTGTCGTCCCGCAACATAGCTGAGAATGGTCTTTTTGGGGTGTTAAAGTTGTTTTTTGTCAATGTTTTATATCTTGTTTTATTGTCATAATATGAGCCTACGTTAACTGCTTTTTGTCTGATAATTTTTTACTAATTATATTGAATTTTCTAATGTTATCAATTTAAAATAACTCACATGCTATCTAAAATATTACGGCTGCAGTAAACAGCAGATTGTGAATCAAGATCGAAGATTGAGAAACCTCATGTTGTAATAATAAATCTGCGTCATTGAAGATTTTTTTATAGTAATTAAAAAAAAACTTAAGTTGCAACGCGTTATAAGCTCTTTATAGATTGTTGATTCTGAAGGCTAACTATATTATATAATGTTCACATGAACATGTTTGACAAGCAAAAAAAACTTATAGTCACATTGACTATTATGCTAGGGTTACAAAACAAAATAGAAATCAAAATATCATTTAAAAATACATTTTTTACGTAGAATTATGATGAAAGAAAATATAAATATATATAATTTATCGTTCTATTTAATTATGTTCGCGACTCAAATTAACCGAAATAGCTCAATGGCGAGCATTGACAAAAAAAGGGAACAATAGCGGTGAAGACAATCTATATAAAGATTCAATACAAGGATACGATTAATAGAGAAGTAAGGGATTATACCAAGAAAAATAGAATACACAAAGATCATATTCTTAAATTATTGTAAACAATATGTTATGTTACTATAAACATTAAATTTAAATTTTAAGAACATACTTAAATACGTTTTTTTTTAATTTTAGAATATTCCTTTAAACAATTTTTCACTTGGGATATGGGATGGATTTGCTAGATGGTCGTTATTTGATACAAGTACCAAAGGAATTGTTAAAAAATCAAGTAAAATACTTTAATTTATAATGTGTATATTTATGAAGGTTAAAAAGTAATTAAGGTAGAATAATATAACAAAAAGTATAATTTGGAACGAATTCTCCATAATGCTTAACACTAACACAAAGAAAGAAGGGAAATCAAATGTTTTGCGATGTATGAATCGTTTTAAAACGAAAATGTTGATTATGGTGACGATTTCTGAATAGGTAGGTAGGTACTGGAAATAGTGGAAATGAATATACAGTAGCCTAGATGAACTGTACTTATGATTAACTGAAAATTAGTTATGGAAGAAGATAACTCAAATCTTACCCAAGTGCTTCGAACCAATTGTTGAATATTATTCATCAGTCTTAATTAATTAAAATGTTTTTTTTTATTTAAAAAAAATTAATATGTCCTTGTTAATCGAGTACATATACATCTTCCTACGTTCCCTAAAAAAAGCAAATAAATGCTTGTGCTATAGGTAAACGAAATCGGTCGAGGCAGGATTCGAACTCGCGACCACTGGATTACTAACCCAGCGCGCTAGCCGCTCTGCCATCGACCCATCTAGAATATATTGGTGACCAAGTATTTTGTTATAAGACACTGCCCTCTGTTGCAAGTTTCTTACTTGCTGTCGCATTGAAATTAAGTAATTAATATTATGTAAAGGTAGTTTTTGCCAATTATTACTAAGAAGGGTTTTATCTCATTCTTAGAAATAAAAAAGTCATATCATTAAAAAACCTTAGTTTAATTATAAATAAATGCGAGCTTATATTATGAACGTATAAAAAAGCTTATATATATATATTATATAGGTACCTACGTTATGTCTATATTTATTTATACAATGAACTTATTATTTTTTGACACAGGACGACAAACAGGATAACAAAAATAGCATGCACCTCATACGTAGGTACTATAACAATTCCTTAGTGCTCTTATAAGTACATTTCTATTAGATTCTTAAACATATACCTAGTAGAAAATTTGACACATGAAATCATAGAGAAGAAATAATCGAATGTCTGTGGAAAATTAATCAGCTCAAGCTTATGCACTCTATAACTACATATGAAGTCGATTGAATTAGTTTGGGGCTTTAGAAATGACACAAATTTTCATAATACGCCATACACACAAAAACATCGTCACGAAACTCTCTACAATACACCGGTTGAGAAATTGATGCAAAAAATATTTCATAATAGACGACCATGTATGAGACCATAAGACGGTGCATGAATGCGATAATGAGGCGATGGATACCTACGTGTCAAGATAGAAGAAAGTGGTATTCGGTTATCTATGCCTACCTCGCGAGGGATATGGCATGATGGTATGTCACTATGTAGATGAATACTATTGAATTACTATTATGTATATAGTAGTGTAGTGTAAAAATATAGTTGCTTATAGAAAACATCAATATGAAGTTGACAACTCAATTTCTTTTACATGGGTGTAAGAGATGAAGTGAATAGAAGGGGGCGCCCCAGAAAGGGATGGCATGACCATGTAAATGATATTTTGAAAGAAGGAAATATAAGGAGTTTGAAAAATCGACGAGCATGTATGAGAGGATGCATGGATGTAGTAAAAGAAGCTGGGTATGTGGGAAAAAAATGTATGTGACACTTTATTTTGCCAACCCTATGATCATATTAGGAGTTTTCCCTCTAACGTAGTATTATGCTCTATTGCTATTTGGTAGAACGGCGGTTAGGAGTATGAGGAGTGGAGCGGGTGACAGGGAGGTAGGGGGGGATTGTCTATCGACTTGAGTGAGTGAGACTGCCCGGCGACTGCTAGTAGCCCCGGGCCCCGCAGAATATCGGGTCCGGGGGCCCCCTACGGTGATATGACCACCGCCTATTATGCAAAATCAAACCGACACCAACAACCGCCCACCTCACTCGCTTACCTACATACATACAGTACCGGCTCGAAGTGAGGTTTTGGATGGAGCGAGATCCTATTATAGCGATTCTGAATGCCATTTTGCTATACAACCATATAAGCTCCGCTTTTCTTACTCTAGATATTCGAATCTTATCCTAATTTTTAACTTTCGAAAAGAACCTCCATTTACAGTGGAGAATAAAGAAACAGATATGTATGTTTTACTTTTTGAAGACACTCAAATTGGAGAGAGATGGAAACAATATCTGGAAATGCTTTATAATGGAAACAGTACTGATAATCTTGTAAATTTAATAGAAAATGAAGTTGATGTGGACGCTGATGATTTGGGAGACCCAATCACCAGAGAAGAATTTGACTACGCTTTAAAAATGCTCAAAGATGGAAAATCTCCAGGAATTGATGAACTACCGGCCGAGCTAATGAAATCAGCAGGAAAAGGAGTTACAGATGCATTGTTTAGAATGACCCAGATGATTTATGATACAGGAATTCTGCCAGAAGACTTCAAAAAATGTCTAATTGTTACTTTACCCAAAAAAGCGGGTACGACAAAATGTGAGCAACATAGAACACTAAGCTTAATATCTCATGTCTCCAAAATACTGACTAATATTGTTTTAAAGAGAATCGAACCAAAAGTAGAGGATTCTCTTACAAGAGACCAATTTGGATTAAGAAGAGGCATGGGAACTAGGGAGGCCATACTGTCGTTACGTGTGTTATTAGAGAAACGAATAAAGAGAAATCAAAACACATATATTGCTTTTGTGGATTTAGAAAAAGCATTTGATAAGGTAGAATGGAGAAAGCTCTTTAATGTTACAAGAAATTTAGGAGTGAAATACAGAGATAGGAGAATTATATTTGAGTTGTATAAGAATGAAGCTGCTATAATTGCATGTGGAAATGACCAAAAAGAAGCCAAAATAAGACAAGGGGTCAGACAGGGATGCTCTCTATCTTCAGTGCTTTTCAATGGGTATGTTCAGTGTGCAATAGATGTAATCAGAGATAAAATGAGTCATAGAGAAGGGGTGAAAATACACGGGAAGAAGATTGACATGATAAGATTTGCTGGCGACATCGCACTGGTTGCTGCAAGTGAAGAGGAACTCACAGAAGCTTTGATAGTCATGGAGAATGTCTTGAACAAGGATTTCAATATGAAAATTAATAAAAATAAGACTAAAGTGATGACTGTAGGCCGTGAGGAGCAGCAAATTAATGTGGTAATGTTCGGAGAAACATTGAAAAACACAAAAGAGTTCGTGTACCTCGGAAGTAGGATCTCTTGGGATGGGAGAACAAGGAAAGAAGTTGACAGCCGAATACATCAGGCAAGGCTGGCTTTCAACAAGAAGTCGAAGATCCTTGAGTCAAACAACCTAGACTTGAAGCTCCGTAAGAGACTCACAAAAACATATGTGTGGAGCATACTGTTGTATGGCTGTGAGACATGGTGTCTTACCGAAAGAGACAGAAGTAGACTTGAGGCTTTCGAGATGTGGTGTTACAGAAGAATACTGGGAATTTCCTGGAGGGACCACATCACGAATGCCGAGGTTCTCAACAAAGTTGAAGAAGGCAGACACCTACTCAATACCATCTCGGTTGAGGGGACAAACCACAGGGGGCGCCCCCGACGGGAATATTTGGCCCAGGTGTGCGAGGACATGAACTGCGCCACATATGTTGAGCTGAAAAGGGCTGCACAGGATAGAGAGAAGTGGAAAGCGAGATGTAGACTTCTTCTGCAAACCAATCCATAGGATTGAGACTTTTGATGATGAGTAATTAGAATATACACTTTTAATGTAGAATTAGGCGGCAGGTAGTTTCAAAGCTTAGATTGAAATTGGATATGGGATCTAGTGTCGAGAGTAAGGTCACCTGTCTTCTACAATCATTCAAATCCGTCACCAATTTCGTCCAAAATTTGTCAATACTAGAACATTTTTTAATCATTCGAGCCACACTAATAAGGCTGACTTATAGTCGTTTAATTTTTCGTGGGTATTCAGTACCGGGGAATCACCTGACCGATCGACAAATCCCTCATTACTGAGGTTACAATTACAAGATGTAGGCCGGTTAAATATATGCATAGCAGTAAAAACAATGTCTTCCGTGTAGATTTCTGATGCGACACCTTGTACTTAGGCGCTTGAAGCGGTCGGTCCGTTCGCCCTATGTTAGGGCTGACTCTGCATCCAAACATACAGACACCGCTCGACATGCAATGCCATCAATCCTTTTCCGTATTATGTTGACGCCGATTATCGGCCCCACCGTTATTACTACATATCGATCCGCTTTAACTACTTATGACTGACTACCGCCCTTTACGCAAATGTCCGTACGAACCCCTTTATTACCACCAATCGGTCAACTTAAGAGTGAACAATTTAAAAGGCCACATGATTGGTCTTGATTACCTACAACCGACTGTTCACCTCTTGATGACAATTTCGACGGACCCTTTTAGCGACGTTTATGATTAAAATTATAAGTTGATGACACCCCTCTCGCCATTTATACGTAAAGTCGACATCGAACCCTTTAATTAACAGCAATCGTTCAAATTAAGACGACAATTTAATCGGATCTCAATGTACAGGTATGCTTACAATCGATTTCGATCGTTCCGCTTAAAAATAATTGTATGTTTTTTCGAAACTTCTGGTATTAATACTAGGTACTAATGGGGAACGTTTCAAAAGAAGTTATCACAACTCGATTTGCATGTGACAAACTAGGTTTTCCAATTCAAGATTGTTATTTATTCTTATCTTTATATTTTTTTAATCAATTTATAAAAATAATGTTATTTGAGGGACGGGTTAGATGGATATAATGAATTATTCCCAGTTCGCGAACCTCGTGATGCTAACTAAAAGATGCTGATTCTAAAGATACTTTTCAAATTCCATTCGTCCGTTTTCGTCGTCATAAATATCATTCATGATAGCATATCAATGCACTTGTAGGTATATTCTTTCACGAACATTCTACGAGAAACATAGGACTCTATATCCGCAGGAATCGCTTTGAACCTATCATACATGTGACAACAAAGCGCAGTTTAATAGTCATAATGTCTCTGTTTGCAGATATAATATATATATATATATATATATATATATATATAATATATATATATATATATATATATATATATATATATATATATATATATATATATATATATATATATTATATATATATATATATATATATATATATATATATATATATATATATATATATATATATATATATATATATATATATATATATATATATATATATATATATATATATATATATATATATATATATATATATATATATAAATATATATATATATATATATATATATTATATATATATATATATATATATATATATATATATATATATATATATATATATATTATATATATATATATATATATATATATATATATATATATATATATATATATATATATATATATATATATATATATATATATATATATATATATATATATATATATAATATATATATATATATATATATATATATATATATATATATATATATATATATATATATATATATATATATATATATATATATATATATATATATATATATATATATATATATATATATATATATATATATATATATATATATATATATATATATATATATATATATATATATATATATATATATATATATATAATATATATATATATATATATATATATATATATATATATATATATATATATATATATATATATATATATATATATATATATATATATATATATATATATATATATATATATATATATATATATATATATATATATATATATATATATATATATATATATATATATATATATATATATATTATATATTTTTTCGTCACTCTCAGTTAAAGTCAAGCTTAATGTCAACCCACCAAAGGTATACAATATTTGTTGCAACAAATTTACAAAATGCAATCAATGCAGTGGATAATATTGTAAGAAAAAAGCAACGAATTACAAGAATGTTCTAGTATTTTGTTACAATTTGTTGTCTTTGGCATTTTTTTTTTGTAAACTTACATCTATACATAATATAATAACTTTCATGAATCTTATTGAAGTGGTGAGTTTATAGCCGTAGCGATTTTTTCCATCACACCAGAGTGTCTAGCTTAGAGAAGCAAGGTTTACCTACGTGGGGAATAATTTTAAATAAATTTTCTCCACTGTTGGTAATCGAACAACTTATTTGAAACAATGATATTAAAACAGTATTTTAGTACCTACAACGTCGCAATTTAAAGAAAACCTAACTAAGAAATAAATAGGTACATGAAACCATATGAAGAAAATAAGATGAGTAAAGTGTAATAATCATAGGTACCTATTTTCTACGAAATTAATGCAACTCGAGTAAGTAATTCATCACGCAGCAAAAAAAAATTGAGACATTGAAAGCAAATAAACTGTATGAGGAAATGGCGAGCGAGCGATAGGTAGATATGACAGGCAAATTAAACACGGAGACGAGCTCGTGAAAGTTAAAAGGAACGCACAAAAAACTTCAAAAGACACAACCGCTTAATTTAATAAGAAAGCCTACCCTCAAATCGCGAGGAGCAGGTTTGTACCGGATGAGTGCATCGGAAAACCTCAGACCACCTGCCAAAACTCAATCGGTCAACAAAACCCCATGTAACTGGCTCAGAGTAGACGAAGCCAGGTGCAAACTTAACATGGCAGATGGGTTCTCCGAATAATCATCAAACATAACCCATGTACAATGATGTTGATCGATATAATTAAATAGACAGTATAAACAACTAAATGGAGTAGGTAAAAGCAAAGGTCCTTTGTACACCTGTAATTCAAGAAGCTATTTTTAAACAATTTTGTATTTTTTTTTTCTCTCTTTATATATAATATTATGTATGTTTGTATCTAAATATGTATGTTATTGTAAATAGATTAGTGCCTAGATTAAGATGTATGTATATAAATAGATTAGATAGTTTGTAGATTTGTGAAATGTGACTCACTTCAAAGCACGAGAAAACTCTTTTTGAAGTTGAGTCATAAAAAAAAAACAAAATTATAATGTATCTTTTTAAAAATTGAATATATTGTTGTATTGTGTATTTTTCTTTGTTATTTTTAATAATAAATAAATAAATAAATAAATAAATTGTGCCCACGTGTCATCGAGATCAATGTGATGTTATAAACACATGCTCCGTATAGTACCTATATACCTATATAGGTACCTACTGTGAACAATCATAATGTAGACTATGTCCTTGCATGCAACACATGAGATACAACTGTCGTTAGCGATAGTACCTATGTATAGTTGAATAATAAGTACAAAACTATAAACCCATAAATACAAATTATCATTGAATATTTTAAGATATTTTGTTTTCTATACAACACATGTAGGTATGTATGTCAAGATAGGATAGTATGGAGGTCAGTCCTTTTTTCCTACCCGGAAAATGAAAACAGCATGATGGTATGTATGTATGTATGTATGTTTAAATATTAAGTATCAAACTATTAAGTCTTCTTAGATATTGTGTATAGGCGACTGCCATACAAATTATATGAAGCGATGTCGTCACTAAATTCAATTTTTATAAATTTTTATACCCAACTGTATTTAGCTGCAACATAGTATATTTTATAGCTCTGGGTTAATTTTTGTGTTTATTTGTATTCTGTTATTTTATGTATCTTTTTTTATAGTTTTAAATTTTTTTGAGAAGTTGCAGCAGACGTTGACTGAAAACACGCGTTTATTAATCGCAACAAATTGATTAAGTAATTTACCGAAAATTGTTGAACTTGAGTGTCTGTATTGTGCCTTTTCATTTAATTTAAGGTGCCGTAGTTTGAAGTACCAAAGACTTGTGTGTTTTGAATAGACCGACTGCAATTCGTAGGATTATAATTGTAATTTGTACCAGTAGAGCAAAAGTGAAGTGCGCTAGTAGGTGGGTGTGTGACATTTATTATACAGGACGTAACAAAAGTCTCACTTTGAAATAAAATATGAGCGGACCATTCGATAAGTCGGCCCTGACACCTAGGTCGCCCTCAAGGCGTTTGTTCGCGAGCGATGTGGATACCGATGAAACAGATTCTGATCGTACTGTGACTCAACGTCCTGGTGGAACAAAGGGTGAACTGAAGGGTGTACTGAAGGGTGCAGATACTTTGGAACGGGCAAAAATTATTTTAAATTCAATAAAAAACTTCCTAACAGAGGGGAAGGGAAAGGTTTCAGCTACTCTAAAGGAAAAAATTCACGCAGACCTGGATGACATCCACGATCTGGTGTCATCATTGGTTTCTGAAAACGATGAAATGAGATGGAAACTTGGCGAAATACACCCAGTTATGGATGTCCTCGTGCAAGATGTGAAGGACATTAAAGATACCTTAGTCCGGGACAGAACATCGCGAAATGACGAAATTTACTCCTCACGCACAGTTTCGGTAACGCCAATTCAGAGTGAAAAAAGGTACGCCCTGATTGTCAAACCTGTGAAAGGTAATATGGAATCTACCGACATGGAAAAAGTGATCAAGAGACGTTTGAGGTTGGGGATACTGGGTATTGCTGTCTGTGGCACCAGGAGGTTACGTCAGAGTGGAATAATCATGGAATGTCCATCTAATAATGACGCGAAACTTCTAACGGCTATTATAAATGAAAAATTTAAAGATGATTTTATGGCCGAACAATTAAGAAAGAAAAAACCCCGCTTATTAATCAAGTCTGTCTCATCTGATTACAACACTGATGACTTTAACGAAGACATAAAAGCACAAAATGAAGATATTAAGAATTTATTTGTCGATGAAAATGATTTAAAATTGCTTAAGATAATGAAAGTTAGAGAAAACCCCCACATAATGCACATATTGGTCGAAGCTTCATCTGCTGTAAGGAGAAGTATTATCCGCAAAGGAAAAGTAAATCTCGGTTATCAGAGACTCCAAATAATTGACTCAAATCCCGTCACGCAGTGCTACCACTGTCTTAAGGTGGGACACACATCAGTATCGTGTTTAAATAAGGCCAAACCACCTAGATGTTCCCACTGCGCTGGAGAACATCATTATAGAGATTGCGGAAGTAAGATGGACTCACCAAAGTGCTCAAATTGTAAAAATCATGACGAAGGATCTCGTGGAGTGAGTGTTCGTAGACATGACCACAGTGCAATAAACAAGGAAGCCTGTACGTATTATAGATACTTTTTAACTCAAGCACAGATGAGAATTGAATATTGACTATTGAAATTATATGTAAGTTTGTGTACAGTACTTTCGTGTTATTCCTGTATGTGCATAACACAATTTAATAATATAATACTTACCGTAGGGCGTTTGTGTACGAATTCAACTCTAAATGTTTATTGTCACAATTCCCCGTTATCTGTACGGATACCACGGATGCGCTTGACGATAACTCTGTACAGGCGGTACAAAGTATCGATGTACAAATTGTTTACTAGTGTCTCAATTAACTTTAACATTTCTATTCGTTTGATGTTTTTTTTATCTATTGTTCATAGCTATATAAAATATGATTTAAAAACTAAAATGATAAAATACAGTGGTAATTTATATTGTATTGTAGCGATTTATATTTTTATGAATGCGAACTACTATTTAATAACAAAAATAATTATAAGCATAATTTTTATATATTTTTTATTTTTTTCAAATAAATGAATGACTACACATTAAACGAAATTGATAGTAACTTCAATGCAAATGAATATATATGTGAAACATCCACCGAATGCAATAATATTATGAAAAAATCAAATCAACTAATAATAGTTCACTTAAACATACGTAGTATAAATAAAAATTTTGATGAGTTTCTGATATCGTTAAATACCTTAAACTCTCTTCCAGATTTTATCGTTTTCACTGAAGCACACATACACTCAAATAGTTACATTCCAAACATACCTAACTATATATATTATAAGACAAACTATGAAATAAACAAAAATAGCGGAATAGTGATATACGTCAGATCAGAATTCTCCGACGTCTCTGTAAAGGAGATACCAATACGCAATGTTAATTGTTTACAAATCGATTTTAAATATAATAATACTCATTTTCAATTAATCGCATTATATCGAACACATAGTTCTAATATTAGAGCCTTTATTGAGGAATTAAAAAGAAATATTTATAATAAAAATGCTATAAACTGTGTCATTATAGGTGACATAAATATTGATATCAGCTCAAATAATGATAGTTTAAATAAAACTGAATATATAAATGCTTTAAATGAAATGAATTTTGTATCTTATGTTAAAAATTTCACTAGAGAAATAAATGGACAATCTCCCTCATGTCTTGATCATATATGGAGTAATATAAAAAACACGGAAAATATTAAATCAATTATTTGGAAAAATGATATAACAGATCACCACACAAACATTTTTGTTTATGAATCAAGCAAAAATACTCAAAGAAACACTGCCTTCAAAAATAACACGATGATAATAAATAAATTAAACCTTTTAGAGCTGCATAATAAATTACGTAATGAATCATGGTCCACAGTACTAGACTGCTATAATCCTGATACATGTGCAACAATCTTTGAAGAAACATTAAACACACATATGATAACTTGTATAAGAAAAAAAACTATAAATCAATCATCCAACTTGAGACAAATTAAACCATGGATAACACAAGGATTAGTTATATCCATACGCAATAAAGAAAAACTCTATCGACTTACAAAAATAAATCCACTAAGTGCTATACACAAAATGCAATACAAAGTATTTCGAAATAAATTAACAAGAATCATCAAAATAACCAAGGAAAATTACTATAAGGAAAGGATCAATCAGGCTCAAAATAACAATAAAAAGACATGGAATGTTATTAATGAAATAATAGATAAGGATAAAACAAAAAAATCGCCAATAAATTTCATCAAAATGAATGGTATTACAGTAAACGCCAATGATGATCCTAAAAAATGTGCAAACATTTTCAATGCATTTTTTGTTAATGTTGGTAAAAATCTTGCAAGAAATATAAATGAAAATTATACTCAAGATATAGATGATGACATTATTTCCGATGGCGGTCTAACAGTATTTGAACTTACCTCTGAACAGGCCGTAGAAAGTATTATTAACTCTCTAAAAAAAAGCGCAGCACCTGGGTATGATTGTGTAACCACCGAGATTTTAACACAAAATTGCAAATTTTTACTAAAACCAATTACACACATAATAAATAGAAGTATTGAAACAGGAATATTTCCAAATAATTACAAAAAGTCCATTGTTGTGCCCATATTTAAGACAGGAGATACTAAAGAAACTACAAACTATCGGCCGATAACCTTGATATCAAGTATAGCTAAAATTTATGAAAAAGTAATAAAAAAACAAATTGTAAGTTATATTGAATCTAATAAATTATTAAATCCCGGACAATATGGTTTTCGGGAGAAACTAAGCACGCAAGATGCAATAGCAGAATTAACTAGTAATGTATATGCAGCCTTAGACAAAGGAAAAAAATGCTTAAGTATATTTATAGATCTACGCAAAGCGTTTGATAGTGTTTCGCATTCAATTTTAATAAATAAGTTAAACAATATAGCAATCAGTGGAAAAGCTAAAGCATGGATAAAAAGCTATTTATCCCAAAGAACACAACAAGTTAAAATAAAAGATGAACTAAGTGAACCAGAAATAATAGAATTTGGAATTCCACAAGGAACAATATTAGGTCCAATATTGTTTATTTTATATGTAAATGAAATGCTTAAAATACCAATTGGTGGAAAGATCATATCATATGCTGATGATACAGTTATAACTTTTGAAGAAAACACATGGAAAGAGATAGAATTAATAGCAAATAGCTCAATAAATATGTTGAAAACCTGGTTCGATAAAAATCTACTATCATTAAATGCCGAAAAAACCTATTATATACCCTATAGCCTAACGGAAAGTATTGCAAATATAAATATTACAATCAAAGTTCATCATCGAAAGTGCTTGCTAGGATATATAAACTGCGATTCAAAATGTATTGACATATCTGGTAAATCGAGCATAAAATATCTTGGAATTATAATAGATAACAATATTAAATGGAAATCTCAAATAAATTCAACCGTAGTTAGAATGAGAAAGTTGATTTACATTTTCTATAGACTACGGAACACTGTATCACTGAACTCGCTAAAAAACATTTACTTTGCACTAGCTCACACGGTATTACAATACGGTATTATTGGATGGGGAGGTTCGTATAAGTCATCATTATTGCCACTTGAAACAATACAGAGAATTTTAATAAAAATTATACTAAAAAAACCGTATGACTTCCCAACTAATAATGTGTTCAAACTTTTTCCAGTCCCGCCACTCTCAAAAATATACAACAAAATCGCATTGCTACAAATACATAAAGAAATCAGCAACAATATACACACAGACACAAATATTAGTACTAGAAATAGCACCATAGGAGGTCTCACGACACCTTTATTTCGAACTACTACAGCACAGCATCATTATATATATAAAGGCATTAAATTATTTAACAACCTACCAATAAATATTAGAACAGAAACAAATTACAAATTATTTAAGGATAAACTCAAGACACTTTGAAACACTCTCCCTCATATTCCATTCTATAAAATTGCTATTTTTGTGGTTAATTTTTATTTTTCTATGTACCTGTTGTAATTTTAATGTTGGTAATTTTAATTTTTTTTTTTTTGTTCTTTATATATTTTGTTCTGAAATTGTGTCCTTTTTTATATATAATTGTTAATTGATTTGTTTTATATATTTTATAAGATTTAATAATGAAGTATTCATATAATGTAAGCAAAGAGCTGCTGCTTTCCTAAACACAAGCTTCTAGCTTAAATTAGGAAAGGAAATATAAATATAATGATATATGTAACCAAATATTTGTAAACGTATGTTTTGTCTAATAAAAAAAAAAAAAAAAAAAAAAAAAAAATGTTTTTTTTGTATTGCATACTATTTTTATATCATTTTATATTATTGTCTTTGTAAAATTTTCGACCTCGATACAGGCTAGTCCTAGTGAGGTTGATTATTATATAACATTATGTCATAAAAGTGTAAAGATATATTAAATAAATAAATAAATAAATAAATAAAATAAAAATTGTTATAAAAAAAATTGAGATGTACCTACTACTACAATGTTAACATTTTTATAGAAAATTAAATTATCTAGTTGGGGTATTTCGGCTTTTTCGATATTTTTAAAAACTTTGGAAATATAGGGAGTTAAACACACAAATTTGTCATAAAAAAAATATTTTTCTTAATAAAAAATGTTTGAGAAACTCTGGAATTTTTTTGAAAGAACAAATTTGAGATTTTGTATTTGTCTATGCTTATACCAATTTTCAGCATTCTAGCTTTTATGGTTTCTGAGATATATGGAAAAATAAACCAAAAATTCAAAAGTTGATAACCCCTGACTGAAACAAAAATTCAAAATTCTGAGTGTAAAAGTTTTGTAGGCCTATAACTGTTTATATATATTTGAAATTTTGTGCTCTGTTAATTGAGCGGATCAAAAGTTATAAGGGACGGACACACACACACACACACGCACACACGCACACACGCACACACGCACACACGCACTCACGCACTCACGCACTCACGCACTCACGCACTCACGCACTCACGCACTCACGCACTCACGCACTCACGCACTCACGCACTCACGCACTCACGCACTCACGCACTCACGCACTCACGCACTCACGCACTCACGCACGCACGCACGCACGCACGCACGCACGCACGCACGCACGCACGCACGCACGCACGCACGCACGCACGCACGCACGCACGCACGCACGCACGCACGCACACACACACACACACACGAAATGTTCTACTCCGAATTCTGAGTAAATCCGTATATACCTACATAGAACATATATGCTGCGAAGCCTCTAAGTTGGTGTTTTTTGACTTCAAAGTTGGAAAAGGTGTGAAAAATATAGACCCTGCATACAATCGTGTTCCTTCATACACGCGTCTTGGATTTTAACTGCCTCTTCCTTCTAAAGAATTTTATTCTCTTGAACGAATCGACAGTTGGAAAACAAATTACTTAGGTACACGCCATGTCGCTTATCGAGTAAGCAGAGAACAGAACGCCACACGGTTGTATTGAAAAAAATCACCTCACCCACATTCTTACATTGTCTTATATGATACCAAATTATTAAGAAAATGTGTTTCCAGTTAAAAATAATGCGTGTTATATAATATTTTACCATTTAATTGTTTCATAATTTATATAATGAACGAACAAATAAGAGTACAATTTGTATGGCAGTAGCCTACACAAAATATCTAAGAAGACTTAATAGTTTGATACTAATCTCCAAACATACATACATACATACCATCATGCTGTTTTCATATTCTGGGTAGGATCAAAGGACTGACCTCCATACTATCCTATCTTGACATACATACCTAGGTACATGTGTTGTATAGAAAACCAAATATCTTAAAATATTAAATAATTTGTATTTATGGGTTTATAGTTTGGTACTTATTCTTCAACTATACATACTATCGCTATCGACAGTTGGATCTCATGTGTTACATGGAACTAGTCTAGTCTAATCCCAATAGATATACGGGTGTGATGGTATGCACCTATATACATGAAATAGTTGTAGGCAGGTATAATCTAGAATTTATAAACCCACGTAGGTCTGTCGTTTGCATGAATTAATGATAATTAGAGTCTATAATACATAGGCTGGCTGGCTGGCTGTATGCATTTCCTTGGGGCAAGAGGTAGTTTCACGGTTTTCTGGGTATGCAAATATGTCGCGTGACACTACCACCTGTCTACAAACTCTCCATTAACAAGTCGGTCATCAAAACCTGTACTACAACGCAAATAAAGTATAAATCAATCTTTGCGTCTGTCTGTTAAACAAAAAATATTGCTAATTTATCAATAGTAACGACTGTGAAACGATCTTCCGAATTCTGTTTCCACCTTCTTACATCCTGGGTTCCTTTTAAAATAGCAATTAATATTTTCTTGGGTAGATTACAACCCTCCCAATCGCTATTGCGCTGCATCGGAAGAGTAGAATAGATTCATATCCTAATAGCAGGTCTCCCATACGTAGCCATGTTAAAGAAAATATGTAAAATATTTAAAAAAATATTTATAATAATTTACCCACATAAAAAGATACTGACTTAAAATCAATTCTAAATAAGAATAATAATAATAATAAACACTTCATTACACCCTGCGCAAGTGCGAGTTTATTGACATATGGCAATTGACTCCAGATGCACTAAAAGAGTGCTGAAATGGCGACCTAATACGGGCAAAAGAAGTGCTGGATGATCTCAAACAAGGTGGTCTGACGATATAAGATGGTTGCTGGATGCGGTTTGCACAAGATAGAGAGATGTGGAGGTCTCAGGGGGAGGCCTATGACAATTATTGGACGATGGAGAGCTGACGAAGAAGATGATTTTTTTAAATTTATAGCCTCAGAAATAAATAAAGAGTGCCTTTGCGACGGTGATATGGTTCACTTAAATTTATATAATTATCATGTACCCCTAGATCTGGCAGTGCAGCGTAGAGGTGTTATCTCATGCGAGGCCGTTCTTCTGTAATTGGAAATGTTCTTCTTTTCCCCACATAGTGCCGAGTGTCACGCAGTGTTCTTGAAAGAAGTGTTTTCGAAAATTTACAGAAAATCTGACAGTCCCGTTGGACGGCTTGCTCAGTGGGTAGAATATCGTTTTTATTTTTTCCTGGTGTGAGGAATCGAATTAAATCTTCCTGGGTTGTCCCCGACTTTTGGACTTCTCGATTTTTCACAGGACACGGAAATTTTAAGAGTCATCTTTACCGTTTTAAAATTGCCTTCTCTGCCTCTTAACAGTTCTGTCAATACCCGGACCAAACTTCGGAACATATCCCTGTGGGATTGTTGCCACCCAATGGTGTCCTCTTATAGATCGGAGCTCCTCGTTGCTGTCCGTGGGCCTTAAAAAACCTTATGACAGGGTAATACGTCCTACCTATCAAAACACTCCAAATATCCATAAAAATCAATACTTAAAATCGTTTCAAACTTGAATTAGATATGTACTTAAACAAGTTTACAGTCAAATGGAGACATTCCGATGATATTTTATGTCTGTTTGTACCAAACTACGCAGATCGTGGTAAAAAGATGAAGTAGATGATGGGATGATAAAACTCGATAGACATAATATGCTAATTTTATAATTAATTGTTATCGCATTCACATTAATTATACCTACCTACCTACATTATCATCTATACGAAATTCATTCAAAGAAATCGGCTAACAACTTTACATGGAATGAGAAGAATTATGTATGAACATAGATATTCAATAGGGTCACATAATAATACACAAGGAGAAATCACAAAAAAACAAGATAATTTTTAGATAGGTAACTTCACATCCTTAAACTGCCTTTTGATGATTACTTTCTGATTTATCAATACCTACCCTGAGGTAAGTTCCAATTAAATTCAGAATTGCGCATAAGTTGGTATTCATATTTATAAAACCTCGTTTCATACAAGTAATTGTAATAGAATCCTTAACCTGTTATGTTTTGAATGAATTAACTCTTAAATAACTTTAAATAATACAAACCTGCTAAATGTTGAATACGTTCTAATCGATCGTGACTACGATACATGACCTCACGGGGTTTGGCAAAACAGCTGAAAGCCTTTATCTGTCCAAAATTAAGAACGTTCCAATTTATTATTCACAACCCTTAAAGAACTTGATTAAACAGGAAACTTTACCCTGGTTTTTTTATGAATGACAATGATGTGACGGATAAATTGATTTAAAATAAACGAGAAAATATTTCTACACGAACGATAAGAATTCTCCGGCAACACAAGATACGTTAGAAATTTATATAGGTATGTTTAATAGATAATATAAAATAATGAATAGGTAAGTATCTGTAGGTGTTCACAGGTTTCCAAAACAAAATCAATAAATTATTTTAACGTCAACATTCCACCGTGTTGATTCAACATAATATAACTAATGTACATAATATCTTGAATTGGTTAAGATTCTATTAGATTGTAAACGTGAGATAAGCAAAACCATGAAGTTCTTATATTATTTCACCAGCACAAATCATTGCTTATCTAATTAAAAGTCTACACCTACGAGTTATTGTGCAGGAATCAAATAATCACTAGCGAATGTATTAAGGAGATTATAAGCAAATTTTAAGAGAAAAAAAAACAGTGATTTCATGTCTCTCCCCTATTCCATAGTAGTGGAGAGTAAAAAGAAAATATCTGTGTCTACTTAATTCCACTTTGTGATGATGATTTGAAATGATGATTTTCAGCCGTGATAGTCATCCAAATATAAATCTCCAACTTAAGGGTGTATACGATAGGGTAAAACAATTCAAGTACTTGGGTAGTATAATTACTGAGAATCTAGACCCTGACACTGAAATAAAATGCAGAATAGAAGCGGCCCGATCGGCATTTTACAAAATGAAAAATCTTCTCCTCGACAACAATATAAACTAAAAGCTGAGACAAAGAATGGTCAAATGTTATGTGTGGTCAGTTCTGCTTTATGGGGTGGAGGCGTGGACTCTCAAAGTTATTATAATAAACCGCCTTGAAGCATTTGAAAAGTGGATCCTCCACAAAATGCTAAGAATATCATGGACTGACATGGACACATAACACAGTATTAGGTACTACGTAGAGCCAACACCGACAGAGAATATTTTTTTTTTAAAAAGATAAAAAAATGAATATATGTCCTTGTTAATACATATACATCTTCCTACGATCCCTAAAATAAGCAAATAAATGCTTGTGCTTAGGTGAACGAAATCGGTCGAGGCAGGATTCGAACTCGCGACCACTGGATTACTAGCCCAGAGCGCTAACCGCTCTGCCACCAACCCATCTACAATTATTCACCAATGTCCGTAAAGTGCTGTACTTCGGCCATATTCTGAGAGGTGAAAATTATGCCATCCTTCAGCTCGTCATGAAGGGGAAGATTGAGGGTCGTAGAGGGGTCGGAAGAAGGCAGCTTTCCTGGCTGCGAAACATCCGGGAATGGACCGGTATGAAAAATGTGGAGGAGCTACTTCGCACTGCACAGGACAGGGAAGCTTTCCCTATGGTAGTCGTCAACGTCGGGGCGACCTGGCATGACATAAGAAGAAGAAGAATGCCAATTTGATTATTTTTGGGAAAATTCACGATAAATAATATAATCCGAATTAAAAAAATCTCATAATTGGCTAATACAAAGTAATATTGATATCGAAATTACCTTCGCACACATTCATCGGTGTTTATTACGTACATATCTTTAAAACCACTTTCTTATATAACCTCCGTGTTTCCACATTTTGAAATCCGTTTCGATCAAGTTCTGGGAAATTTGAGCAATAAGACCGCGGGTATACAACAGTGGTTAGCAGAATGACTTATTCGGTATTCAAATTAGACGATTTCCAAGAGAAATAATTCATTAGGAATCATTTATTCGTGTTGCGACAAAGATCATCGGTATAGCTTCCAAAGTTATTCCAAATTGGAACGCATATGACGATGCAATACCTGCTTTACGTTTCCATATAAAACAATTTATAGAACGTTATTCAGTAAACGTGTTAGCAAGGCGACAATTCTTATGATTGGCAATTACTGAAAAAAAAAACTTTTTATATTCAATTATTATAACATTTAAGACCGTAAGAGCCTGTTCAGATAAGGCGTTTTGCGCGCGAGCCCACTCGCGCGTAGACACTCGCGCGTTCCCGAGATACTGGAGCTACATACATCCCGTCCAGATGCTGCCGCGCGTTTCCTCACTCGCGCGTAAAACGCTTGCAATGAGCGCGACTCTCGACTCGCCCGTTTGATGCGGAAGCGCAGCGCGAGTCGTGATACTCGGGCGACATTGCTGCGTCCAGTACTACGCGCGAATCTGTGGCGAGTGGACGTATTTGGTTTGAAATGGAGCGTAATAACTTTGATACGGAACTTTTTATTGATGAAGTTGAAAAAAGAGTAGCTTTATGGGATATGGAATCAACAGACTATTCCAATAGACCAATAAAACGTAGGAACTGGGAAGAATTAGTCGAAAATTTTTGTGAAGCTGGTAGTTCCGAAGAAAAGAAAAACACTTTAGGTACGTAAGTAAAGAATAATAATAATTAATAAGTCATTTGTATAGCGCCGTTTAATGATTCGAGATCATACTAAGGGCGCTGATAGTTTAATGTTGTGTTGCTCTCTGAAACAAAGCTGTTTTTAATCCTTTAGTGAAAGTGCTCTTGCTTTGAGCACTGCGGACATCTAGAGGCAGTGAATTCCACTTAATAGGACCACTCACACTAAAGCATCAGTCATAGTAAGCCGCTTTGTTGACTCTGTCCAACTCCTTTAAGGATAGACTACATACCTACATAGTGTAGTGAATACACTTCCAAATATTATGTGAGTCGTTTACGACGAATTCTGTGAGGCACCGGCTTAGAATAGTGCTTCCACTCTTTTCTATTATTGTTTTCGACTGTCCCGTAAGAGCCGGGTATCGAAAATACAACAGGCAACAATAACATCTCACATAGTTCAGCAATGAGGTTCACCACCCATTCTGAATATAGTGCCTTTTAGGTGAGACGAGACTGGTGTGTGGGTATACACAGATATGTTGTGCTCCCTTTTATAAGGCAATGCACACCCGCACACCTTTCGCTGGTTACCCCACATTGTGGGATATGCCGTGATGGTATGAATGAATGAATGAATATTTTGAAGTCTTTATTGAAAAACATGGTAACGTTTATGTATATGTAATAATAATGATTTTCATGTCCATGTTTGTAACTGGCAGTCTAATCCCTTCCAGCGTAGAATGCGCGTAAAACGCGGTATCTGCTCTTAGAGTATGGAGGGACAGACGGAAGGCACAAAAGGGATCATATTTAACACTGCCAATGTGAATAACCCTTGACAGGATTAGGACTGATGTCAGCTGTATAAGAAATAATCTACAGAGATGGGAATACCCGAGGACGCGATGTTCAAAGATGCCTTCTCCTAGAATGCCCAATGGCTCCTGAATCCTGGGCATTCTTGGGAGACGAACTCACCTAGAGGATGTCTCAAAAGAAATTGCGGTTTTCTGAGATGATATGGGACTTGAGCTGTGTATTGATCGACACGATAAAAAAAATAATAATCAAATCAAATGTATGTTTACCGGAAATATAACAAGCGCTGAGTCGGACAGTAATTTTATTATTGAGAATGTTTTTTTTATTGCTGATGAAATGAAATGCATATTGGGGTGATACATTCTAGGATTTGAGCTTCGAATGGGCGCTAAATTTGATGAAGGTACTTTGGTTAAATTGGGTATTAGTAAATGAATCACATTTAATCCTAAACGGGACAGATACATTTACTCGAGATAATCGAGAAGATAAGCTGTAAATAATGTATTTCCCTTTGATATATTTTATTAAAAACTTAATATATTATATTCAATATTGGAACTAATAATATAAATGCGCTGTCGGGTGTTTTGATGGTTGGAAAATTTTGTCTATTTTAAAACAACAACAAAAGTAGTGTGTGTGTGTGTGTGTGACATGACGTCATGTTTTATTTTATATTTATTAATTTCCTTAAGTGGCCATTTAATTACGCCATATTCATATTCAGCTAACGACATTTTTATTTTAATTTCCACCCAGGGATCCGCGAGAAGCGAATCAAAAATGAAACAGAAATGTACCTACATATTATGTGAACACGGTGTGTGTCAATAACAGAAATGTACCTACATATTATGTGAACACGGTGTGTGTCAATAACAGAAATGTACCTACATATGTATTATGTGAACACGGTGTGTGTCAATAACAGAAATGTACCTACATATGTATTATGTGAACACGGTGTGTGTCAATAACAGAAATGTACCTACATATTATGTGAACACGGTGTGTGTCAATAACAGAAATGTACCTACATATGTATTATGTGAACACGGTGTGTGTCAATAACAGAAATGTACCTACATATTATGTGAACACGGTGTGTGTCAATAACAGAAATGTACCTACATATGTATTATGTGAACACGGTGTGTGTCAATAACAGAAATGTACCTACATATGTATTATGTGAACACGGTGTGTGTCAATAACAGAAATGTACCTACATATGTATTATGTGAACACGGTGTGTGTCAATAACAGAAATGTACCTACATATTATGTGAACACGGTGTGTGTCAATAACAGAAATGTACCTACATATGTATTATGTGAACACGGTGTGTGTCAATAACAGAAATGTACCTACATATGTATTATGTGAACACGGTGTGTGTCAATAACAGAAATGTACCTACATATTATGTGAACACGGTGTGTGTCAATAACAGAAATGTACCTACATATGTATTATGTGAACACGGTGTGTGTCAATAACAGAAATGTACCTACATATTATGTGAACACGGTATGTGTCAATAACAGAAATGTACCTACATATTATGTTAACACGGTGTGTGTCAATAACAGAAATGTACCTACATATTATGTGAACACGGTGTGTGTCAATAACAGAAATGTACCTACATATGTATTATGTGAACACGGTGTGTGTCAATAACAGAAATGTACCTACATATTATGTGAACACGGTGTGTGTCAATAACAGAAATGTACCTACATATGTATTATGTGAACACGGTGTGTGTCAATAACAGAAATGTACCTACATATGTATTATGTGAACACGGTGTGTGTCAATAACAGAAATGTACCTACATATTATGTGAACACGGTGTGTGTCAATAACAGAAATGTACCTACATATGTATTATGTGAACACGGTGTGTGTCAATAACAGAAATGTACCTACATATGTATTATGTGAACACGGTGTGTGTCAATAACAGAAATGTACCTACATATTATGTGAACACGGTGTGTGTCAATAACAGAAATGTACCTACATATGTATTATGTGAACACGGTGTGTGTCAATAACAGAAATGTACCTACATATTATGTGAACACGGTATGTGTCAATAACAGAAATGTACCTACATATTATGTTAACACGGTGTGTGTCAATAACAGAAATGTACCTACATATTATGTGAACACGGTGTGTGTCAATAACAGAAATGTACCTACATATGTATTATGTGAACACGGTGTGTGTCAATAACAGAAATGTACCTACATATTATGTGAACACGGTGTGTGTCAATAACAGAAATGTACCTACATATGTATTATGTGAACACGGTGTGTGTCAATAACAGAAATGTACCTACATATTATGTGAACACGGTGTGTGTCAATAACAGAAATGTACCTACATATGTATTATGTGAACACGGTGTGTGTCAATAACAGAAATGTACCTACATATTATGTGAACACGGTGTGTGTCAATAACAGAAATGTACCTACATATTATGTGAACACGGTGTGTGTCAATAACAGAAATGTACCTACATATTATGTGAACACGGTGTGTGTCAATAACAGAAATGTACCTACATATTATGTGAACACGGTGTGTGTCAATAACAGAAATGTACCTACATATTATGTGAACACGGTGTGTGATAATAACAGAAATGTACCTACATATTATGTGAACACGGTGTGTGTCAATAACAGAAATGTACCTACATATTATGTGAACACGGTGTGTGTCAATAACAGAAATGTACCTACATATGTATTATGTGAACACGGTGTGTGTCAATAACAGAAATGTACCTACATATGTATTATGTGAACACGGTGTGTGTCAATAACAGAAATGTACCTACATATTATGTGAACACGGTGTGTGTCAATAACAGAAATGTACCTACATATTATGTGAACACGGTGTGTGTCAATAACAGAAATGTACCTACATATTATGTGAACACGGTGTGTGTCAATAACAGAAATGTACCTACATATTATGTGAACACGGTGTGTGTCAATAAAAGTTGAACAGTTATAACTAGTTGCATGTAACACATGAGATCCAACTGTCGACGGCGATAGTATGAATAATACGTACCAAACAATGAACCCTTAAAAATTCAAATTAGAAAATGTTTTACGATATTTTGTTTTTTAATATTTTTCTACCCCGAATGTATATACTACCATACAAATTGTAGCTAATGTTTATGTTTTCCAACTATCGATTCGATCAAAAGAATTTAATTCTCTTAATAAATCGACAGTATTAAGACAAGACGCGTGTATGAAGAAACATTTTGCATGGTGCAGTGGACTTTTTGCATGCCAAAAATACCAACTTAGAGGCTTCGTAGCATATATGTTCTATACATACATGAATTCAGAATATGAAGTAGAACATTTTGTGTGTCTGTGTGTATGTGTGTCCGTCCCTCCCTTACAACTTTTGATCCGCTCGATTCACAGAGCTCGAAATTTCATAATATATAAATAGTTACAGGTCTACAAAACTATTATACTCAGAATTTTGAATTTTTGTTTGAGTCAGGGGTTATCAATTTTTCCATATATCTCAAAAGCCATATAAGGTAGAACCCTGTTAATTAGTATAAATATATAAAAATATATCTCAAATCTGTTATTTCAAAAATATTCCAGAGTTTCTCATACATTTTTTATTGAGAATTTTTTTTTCTGATAAATTTATGTTTTTAACTGCCTATATTACCAAAATATTTAAAAATATCGAAAAAAACCGCGACACCCCAACTAGATAATTTAATTTTCTATAAAAAAATATGAACATTGTACCTATTAGTACATCTAAATTTTTTTATACAATCTTTATAAAAATTAAATTTTGTGACGACATAATTTCATACAATTTGTAAGACAGTATACACAAAATCTACGGAGACTCAATATTTTGATACCTAATCTCCAAATATACGTACTATCATGCTGTTCATATTCTGGGTAGGAAACAAGGTTGACTTCCATACAATCCTGTCTTGACATTCATACCTACATGTTTTGTATAGAAAACAAAATATCTTAAAATACTCAATAATTTGGATTTAAGGGTTTATAGTTTGGTATGTTTTCTTCAACTTTACATACAATTGCCATAGTTGGATCCAGCGGCGACTCTATATGAAGTGCGTTGGATCAATTGCACTACCAATTTTTAAATGGTATATTCTAAAAATTAATATTAAAATATGTTTTTAATATATCATTACGCTTTAATTTATTACTGTTATTTTTCTAAACCAATTGATTATTATATAAGATACCCTCGCAATCGACATCATATAATGAAATCTACCGCAATACAAATATTATCATTATGTAATGTATGGCGTGCAAAATACATATCGCACCAAAATTGATTTCTTTTTAATACAGCGTATGTATGAAGAGAAAGAGATAGTCCCCTGGCAGATGAAATAGCGATAGTTGTACTGAACTCATAAGGCAGACTCGTGCAGGCTCGTGCGCTGCACTGAGTTTATCATATCTTAGATGTAATTAGTATGTATACCTCTATCTCGCTCTCTAATTCATTAGCCATTCGTATTGAAAGAGATGAGTGCCACGTATACATGACATACAGCCGATTCCGCGCCTAAAATACGAGTGTCACATATTGACACACAACTATAGACCTAATTACTTAGTATATATTAATACTTGATTGAGATGAAAATTGTATGAATAATACTCCCATACATTTGTCTTTACGACATCTGTTGATAAATCAGTAAAACAATATTGTAAAATAACAATATTGCTTATAAAAGAGCACTAATTCAAATGTATACATAATTAGGTATCCTTGTTAGAACTTGATTTTTACCAATCGTCAATATCGGGCGCGGTTTTTATTTTGAATTAAAAAAATATTTGAAAACAAATACTGTTACTTTAATACATTTGTTTAAATATCCTATATTGTATTAATGATTTAAATGCCTATTAATTTATTATTAATTCAAGAAAAAATTGCACTACCAAAAATGATCAAAAATACCATCGATGGATCACATATAGCCTTGGGTATTCTTCTAAATACTGCAGGTGGTGCTTCTCTCAACATTCGACTTCCCAGTCTGGATTATGAACTTAAACAATTAAAATGTAAAAAAAAACAATCGTAAAATAAAGCAGTATCGGACATATATAACGAAAGTCGTTAAAAATTAATATTCCACAGCCAAATCAAATCAGTTACTCTTTTTAAGACTTTTGTGTAATTTGGATTCAAACCACTACACTAGGATTGATCAATTAAGTGTTCGATCAAGAGTCACGTTTATTGAATAAAACAAAATTAATCACAAAGTTCCATTAAACAGCAACGGCACACTCCGACATAATCAATATCAATTTGCATTATAATGTTATAAACATAACAATTAACCAAAGGGTAATTAAAGTACAGGTAATTATCATTCTTCTGTAATTAGTTTTCTTATTCCATTTTAATGTCAGCCGCTTTTAAGAGTTCCCGTCATAATACGGAAGGAATTTTTGTTAAGCGTAGGCATATTCTTGTAGGCATAATATTGACATTTCTACGAGTTTTCGTAAATAGAACAATTAAATGTAATACAGTTTAAGTAATGAATTAGAAAAGACAACTGTATATTAAGACAATTATTAAATTTATGCATAACGATGCATCAAAATACTTACTACCACAATACGCACTGACGTTCAACACAAGAAACAGAACTTTGCTACATCCAACAACTGTACGTACATACTACTTTTGAACAGAGACATTAAATTTACTTAGCGCCTCGGATATACATACAATAAAATAATACCTGTTTCCTATCAAACAATAGCAATATAAACAAATTAGTAACAAAGTGGCAGTAACAATGGACAGGGGCAGAAAAGATTGTGAGAGGGATCTTACTCGTGTTTTGAAATGACGGATCTCACTCATGTCTTAATATCAACCAACACATGTACATACAATATGCACGGGCTACTCTTTGACTGACTAAATACTTGCACAGCTACTCATTTTGAATAGATATTGCCTCGGAACAGATTTTTGCCTAGTGAGGCAATATATCCAAGTAGGTACCTAAAACTTGAAATATATATTATTTGTTTTGTATTTTGTATTAATATTGTTATATAATTATGGCTTAGAAAAATGACATATAAAACTTGAAAAATGACTAAAAAAATTTGATGGAAAAATATACTCAAGGGACTGTAACTAGAGCTCTATTCTACCTACTTCACGTTTTTTTTTTCATTCAGATAAAATAATTCAATTTTAAAAATAAAATTTTGTTTTAAACATCCATTAGGTCGATAAGGTTGAATAACATTACGGATTATATTATCGTGATAATAAATACATGATTATCCGTATATTAATACGTGAAGCGAACAATTCTGACCCTTTTTTGCGCACACGGGAAAGTTTGATATTTGGTATAGTAGGTAATTCAAGTTTATATAGAGAAGTGCAGAAAGCTAAAATTTATAAATGATATAAACTTTATACATACATAATAAAATTGAAATATCAATGAAAAAATACAATTATTCTATAGTATTATCAAATAAGTGTTTTCAAATAATAATAATAGTCTTGACTGCCATGTATGATTTCAGTTTTTTAAAATTTATTCAATTATGTATAAACTCAACCTGTGAACAACATTAATGGGCCAAGTGGGTTAGACTACAGACTACAGGGTAGCATGAAAAAATAATAAAAAAGCGCTTTCTTCTCTTAGAAAAACTATCAAAGAAATAATAACTTCAATTATCTCGGAGCATTCAATTCGTATGTATGTACTTAAGTAGGTAGGGGAGATCGGTATCCGTTGTAACAAAATTCATATTTTTAGTCATATCATAGCTGTTTACTGATCAAATCACATGATTTTTTTATGTTAATATCTTCCATGTTTAAAGAGTATATGGGCATAGTCAAAAAACAAAACGAGTTAAGGCTTTTGTATTTATTAAAAAAATATCATCGAAAAAAAATTGTTACTATTGACACCCAGATGGACAGATGGTGTCAAAAGTAACAATATAACTTTTAAAATATAAGAACATAAAATCAATTTAAAAACGCGGGAATTGGCATATTTTTGATATTATAACAATAAAATAAACGTATTTTTAAAAATTTGTAAAAACAACTTAACTAATTATTTATTTATTATTTATTTATTATTATTTATTTATTATTTTCATCAACGGCTAAATAGCCTTTTACAAGTACATACAAAATAAAATAGTATAAACCCGTTTAATACATACATACAATAATATTATAAAATAAAACAAAAAGAGATGTATAAATGTACGAAATATCTACCTAAATATTATATCTAAACATTTTTTAAGAAACAAATATCAAAAACAAAAAGAAACAAAAATAGCATATATAAATTATACCTATACCTAGGTATAAAGTAAATTCAAAAGTGTCATTAAAAAATAATGAAACATAAAAACAGTTGAAAAATAAGCCATGAAACTAAATATAAATTCAAAATAAAAGAGTAATTGATAAAATAATAATAACATCTTATAGGGAAATAAAATTGACATTTTGCATCAAGAAATATTGATGCAATAAGTTTCTATATTTTGTCAATAACAAGTAATAAATATCGCCTAGACCAGAGTATTACTTTTTAAATATATGAACATGTAATTAGTAAACAAACAGAAAAATTGCCATATTTTCTATCAAAATAATAAAATAAAATAAATTTTTAAAACTTAATCACTATCGGATTGACAATTCACACGTATATAATTTAGTTGTTTATTTTTGGCGCAGTTTTCATGATCCCATAATTTACAGTAACATGTTGTTTAATAGTAACATGTTACTATTGACACCTTCTGAAGTGTTACAACTGCAACTTTTCGACACATTGGTTTTAAGTTTGCTTTATTTTAAGCGTTTGAGAATAACTTAAAAATATGTATGTACATTGAAAATAAGCAATATTTATAATACATACGCACATTAAAACACTTAGGTAATAACTTATAAGATATGGTAGATACGAATGGATGACCTTTCAATAATATTAATTATCGACGAAGTTTTTATTTGGTAGAATTCCATTATAAGTTTTATCTATAATTAAAAGTAAATACTTTTTGATTCTACATTATTTTTTTTATTCTGCGCCCTAACAAGGCGAAATAGGCGAAATAGGCCTTATATATAAAACTTTCAATAATATATTTACTTCGCACGCGTAAAATCAACATCACCACGTTTTATCGGTATTGTCAAACTGACCATAGATTATTATTATGTCCAACGTTAGATTTCGGTTTAGTTTAATAGATGGTGGTGGTTGTACCTTTACAAAATAAATATTTTGGAATTTAGAGCGTTTGTTACAATTGACACCTGTTACTTTCGAGGAAGATCTCCCCTACTTACACCGAGAAAAAAATGTGATTGTAGGTACTCTCAATTACAGAGGGAAAAATATTAACAAAAAAATGACGCATCCTAGAATTAAAATTACTGTCGTCACAACTGATAAAACAAGATATTTAAATTAAAAAATATTTTGATTTATGAAATGATAGATAAGAAAATTTATATACATAATTGGTAAAACGATTAAATGAACAAGTTCTTTACGAATACCTACTTAAAATCTACGTTGATTTCTTGTATTAATATAAATATACATATACAAAATGTTTTAAGATACATATATAATAACGCTAACATATATAATATAGTTATATATATAATATTTACGCAGACAAATATTTATTATCGTATCAAATATAAAAACAAGAGATAAATAGCAACACAGAGATTTGGAATGCGATGCGGAAGTTGACGAGATAAATCTACGTTTTCAGTAAGCAATAAAAATTCTAAATAATAATACGCATTCAAATATAACAAAGAAAGAAGAATCGAACATCGTCAAATATACTGAAGCAAGTACAAATTATACAAATAGTCAAGTTAAGATACCTTTACACACAAGTGCTTGCACTCTGGTAAAGGGCAATATTATGTTTGATTTTATTTATCTTTTTCTGTATCTTGTGATTGTATTTTTTAATATGTGATGTATTATTTGAATAAAAAAAGCAAAAATAAAATTTTTGAGACCGTTGTAGGTCAAATAGTAAATTTTGCAAATCTTTTCCTCAGATCCCTCATACGTCATGGAAATTTGAATTTAGAAAATACTATTCTTGTAAAATTAGTTATAATAAAAGCAATATTTTGTTGTATGTTGTAAATAACTACAAAGCCTACAAACTAGATTTTTACTTAAAAAGAAAGAAAATGAAAACGTATTTAATATATTTTTTAATATTTTAGAATTATTTTCTTGCTATTAAAAAAACTAAACGTATTTCCAAAACACAAAAGGACAATAACTAACGTAGAGAAATGTTGATGAAGCTCTAGAGAAAATGTATGAGGAGAAAATTTCGCAGCGTTCATAAGACCTAAAAAAAACTTTTAAATAAGATGTAGGATTTGTATAGAGCAGAAAGGTCGACAATTCAATAAAATATTATTATCAAATAATAAACTAATAGTTGGCAATTATATTTTGATTTTATTTAGCCCGCCCTTATAAACAAGTTTCTTAGACTTCTAAAAAAAATGTACCTAGCATGTATCTCGATAGTTTGTGTCTCTGTGACCAATAATGTCTTGTTAATCAGTTTCATTGTTGTTGGTAGGTTTGACAAAAAATAAAAATATATATCATATCTTGAAATTTACGAAAAATTGCTCAGTATTTATATATAGAGGTACTCGGGTACCCGCCAGGGGTGCTCTAGACTTTCGCTTTACTGCACTCTTTGGGGCATCCTATAAAATATATTTTATATAAAAAATATATTATCCTATGTAGGTACCTAATCCATTAATACATAAACCCATCTCTAAAATAAAACAAAAAATAAACAACTCAATTTTCCAAATAATATGATTCAGATAGTGAAAGTGTTGACATATAAAATGACAGAAATTAACCGCTGTAGGTACTTTACACATATTAAATCAATACTAAGTTGATTGAACTAATAATTAAGGCTATAGAAAGGATGGCATACATAGAAAACCATCACAATGAAATTGACAAAATGCAATATTCTCATGACACTCGTAGAGAAATGAATGCAGTCATAACTCTATTAAAATTAACTGAAAGAGATGTCTTATACTTACAGCAAAATCATTTTTTCAGGCTGAATCTGTGAGACGATAAATATCGAAGTCTCCAGAATGTGACAACATGTTATTAGGTCTTAAATTAATTATTTACACAGTAGATACTTGTTAGTTGCCTGAACAGCAATACAATACAAAAGCATTCCTGATTTTTATTGACAAACAAACTTTATATCTCAATAGGGACGAAGTTGGAATATATATTACAGGAAAACCGGAAAATCAGGCACCACAGGGCAGGGCAGGGCAGGACGTTCACCAACTATGCCGCTTTTATTAAATTCCCTTATCGATTTAAATTTGAAACTTGTATGCCTAATAGATTCTTATGTTTTGCGGTATTTTCAAATGTCTTGAAAATAAGGTGAAAACTGTATCGCGCTCTATGAGAATGATAACGAAACTGTTACCAACGTCATTCATCAAGAAATTAGTAGGTACGTAAATAGATATACTTATCGTCATATAACTTTATTTAATAACGAGTGGGTTGTGGCCAACGCTAAACTCCTCACTCCATAAAGCATTACAATTTCGTATGGAAAATTTTCAGCATTTTTATGAATTTCATGAGTTTGTTCAATTATTTTTTTATTTAAATATTTGATTATGAAAACTTGATAATTCTTCAATGCCATTTTATGAATGTATATTTCAAATATCAAGTTTCCTGAGCTTGGGGTAACATTGAAATATTTAACAGTTAAAAAAATTGAAAAGCACTATTCAGATATCCTTCAAAATCTAATGGGGTCTAAGCGAGTATTAGATATACATATTTGCAAAATTTGAAAAGAATCGAATGTGTACTACTTTAGTCTATAATCGATAAAGTAAAATAAACACACCGTAGGTATATAGCAGATACATTGTGATGAAACTTTGCGAATACAATCTCAGCATGATACTAGTTGATAATCTGCAATAAAAATAGCCTTAAAAATTGCGAAAACATAGCTCCCCACTATATCCCCTTTACATTCCTTTTCGGGCAACTAACAGGTACTATGTCAAATATTAATTTAACACGCACCCAATAACAAGTTGCCGCATTCTGGAGACTTACGATATTTATCGTCTCACAGATCCAGACTGAAAACACAATTAAACTGTGTCTCCACCTGGAATCGAACCCGGGACCTATGGCTCAGCAGTCAGATATCTAACCAACTGAGCCATGAAGGCCGACAAATTTATATGTTTATATTTTTACTCCTCACTAATCCCCTTGGGTTAGTGAGGAGTAAAAATGTATAAACATACAAATACTGGCTGTATCATTAAATTATTCATAGAAACAAATTGAATTCATCAAAACTTCGCGATAAAATTAAAATTCCGAGATGTAAATCTGCCATTATTTAATATCATATCACCAATATATAAATAATAATAGAAATGGGAGACAGGTCGGGTCGTTGTGTTGTGCGTTATAAATTCCTGTTTGAGACGAACATTCCGCTCATCTCTCACATCCATACACCGTCTCTCCGATCTCCGACCGACGGACGGTCATAATGTTCGCACGGTCCACTTACCATCTTGTTTACCCGGTCATGGTGTGTTTTTACAAACAGATTCATTAAAAAAAATAATAACCACAATAAACATATTATACGACCTTTATCTGAAGACTTACCGACACACCGAGTTTCAATAGCACAAGCCTTTCATCAAATATTTAACTATGGTTTATTTTGACGATCTGATGAAAGCGAATCGAAAACATAATTAAGAGGGGGACTGCTGTCAACGTACCTATTTTTCAATTTGATATACCATCATTATGTCTTATCAAATCGTTTTGAAAAAATAATTTATATAGTTTGGGTATTAATAAAGAAAAATATATCTTTACTTTTTGATAATGTTCTGTATAAATTCTTGTAGAAAAATAATGGCATACCCCGATTTTCAACCTTTATTCTATATTTTTAATAAAATATAAGGAGTAGTTCAACATATTTTTTAAAATTAAAGATCTAAAAAATATGATGTGACGTTGCATCAATGCTTCAGGTTTAGTAAATAAACCTAATAAACATAAATTTTCCATTCAGCGCCATTGCGAAATAAAAGTTTTTTTGGTTTATTAACTTAACCTGATGCATTAATGCAACGTTACATCGTATTTTTCCAGATATTTTGATCTTCTTTAATTTATAAAAAAATATAATAACCTTATAGTTTTTTTGAAATTTAAGATAAATGTCAAATATCGGGGTATGTTTATTATTTTCCTACAAGAATATATATACAGAACATAATTAAAAAGTTAAGGTATATTTTTCTTTATTACTTAATATCCAAACTAACTAGTTTATTTTTTTCAAAATGATTCGTTTTGTAGTAATGATTGTCAAATTGAAAAAATAGGTACGTTGGCAAAAGTCCCACCCCCCCTTAATACATAACATTTATCTTTATTTATTCAATAATATCTTACTACACATTGAGAATAATAATTATCAATCAACAACAATGTGGAACTGTGTGTCCGTTGTGGAACTTCTAGCATTCGTCGCCATCTCCCTCTATCTTGTCATGTACTTCTCTCGTCTTCAGTTCCAGATGACAATCGTGTTTAAGTCTCGCAGCACTCCATCCAACCATCGAATTTTGGGACTGCCAACGCTACGCCTACCTTTGGGGTTTCGCATGAAAAATCCATCTTGGTACTATTTCTTCGCTCATTCTTACTATATGCCCCGAAGTCGAGACTATACCTATATAATATCACGGCAGTACAGCGCACATCACCGATCACCTACGACCAATCTCTTGATACTAGAATACAATCCCCAATTTAGAATTTTCGCTAAAAACCGATCTGTATAATGAAGAATAATTAGGTATGTAGATAGATTTGTTCAAATCGTAATTAAATTGAACGCTTATAATGGGCAGGTAGGCAGGTTCTAAGCATATATTGAAAATGGATTTTATATATATATAAATAAATATACATATATAATTTATATGAGATAACTAAGAAGAGTAGGTAGGTACGTAATAGAACGATATATAATAAAATGAAAAATGAGGACATAAGGAAAGAATTCAAGATAAAGAAGGATATTATAAGTAAAATGAAAGTTAATGCCTTGAGGTGGTTTGGAAATTTTGAAAGAATGAATGATGAATGGCTGACCAAAAAAATATACATGGGTGTAAAAGACGGAAGGGCCATATCAGGGGCCGCCCCAGAAAGGGATGTAAATGATATTTTGATCATGTAAAAGACAATACATGGATGTAAGGAAGCCAAAAATGTGTGCAAAAACAAAGGAGTATGGCGCTCGATTCTCTCTACTTACCCCGTAAGCGACATGGCGTGATGGTATGTATTTGTAATCTAGTTTCTAAAGTAGGACCGCTGGTCCATATTTCTGTCTTTAGGACGACCCCTATGGTTTTTGCATTAGTCCTTCGGCGATAGTAGAGCAGGCCCGAGTGCCTGATAATATGGATTATCGATTTGGATAGTCACTTGTCAACTCTCTTTGGGAGTTGCCTTGTTTCTCCGACCCTGCTCAATACAACATCGTTTCGAACGTGGTCTGACCAAAGGATCATCGCCATGCGCCTGTTACACCACATCACGAAGGCAGCCAGACGCCCGGACTCGATTTGGCTGATGGTCCACGATTTTTTTTTAACAAAGAAATATACACAATATAACAATATATACAATTTTTAAAAAGATACATTATAATTTTGTTTTTTATGACTCAACTTCAAAAAGAGTTTTCTCGTGCTTTGAAGTGAGTCACATTTCACAAACCTACAAACTATCTAATCTAATTATATACATACATCTTAATCTAGGCACTAATCTATTTACAATAACATACACATTTAGATACAAACATACATAATATTATATATAAAGAGAGAAAAAAAATATATTTATATTTATATATTTAATTGTATCTATCAGCCGTTCATTAACATGGAATAGGTATTTTCTTTTAAAAAGCAAGTATATGGGCGATATATAACGCGATATGAAAAATGTTACACCACTCCTCGTCCATTACTTTTGCTTAGAGTGCCGCCTTCATGAACATGCTAAATACAAAATAACACATTACATATATAACCACATCATTTCTGGAATCGTGTGCTTTCAGGCATATTAATACAAAAGAAAAAAGAAAGTTCAGTTGGGTGTTTCTCGGAAGAAAGTCTAGGAGCTTCCATAGAATAGCTAAATACAGCGCGTTCGTTGACTTTCCAGGAATTCCCAAAGAAAATATTCCCACAATTTTTTTCCTTGAACTGAACCCACGATATGCATTGTCAATTATTTTACATACGAATATTAAAAAAGGCAAATTCACCGTTTATAATAATATTATTAAAAAACGACAAAAAATTCTACATATTGTACATAATTATTAATAAATTACTTTAAAATAATCTACTGGAACAAGTTCTCAAAGAAAATAAATAATTATTAAAGCGGTAAGATAAACTGCATATAGAGCGAATCACTTCCTTGGAATCAGTGCCCCGTTCCACCATCGTACTTTTCAACTTTTCACTTTTCGCTTTGCGATATGAGAATTTTGCAAAGTGCAAAGCGTTCGCGTTCCACGATCGAAAAATTGTCACTTTGCGCCGCGCCGCGGCGTTGCCAGACATTTGCAGAGTCTTTGCAATTGACGCTAGCGACACCTACTTAGTAGTACCGCTTGTTTCGGCGCGTAAACCATCATTTGACACTGTTTCTCGTTTTTCTGTGATTTCGTTGTTGATTGTTAGAAAATGAGCCGAAAAGACAATATTAAGAAAAAATTAGCCGTGTTGGAGGTAATTAAACAAAAGAAACGAGTTCTTTTTGGGGTATTTAGTGACACTATCACTAATACAACGAAGCAACAGGTAAGTTGTTTAGTTTTGTTTACTACGATGCTTGATATGTTGTGAGAGAAAACTTGTGAGACAGTTTAGTGTTTACTATAACAATTTGTTCATAAAATTTTCCGAAGGTAAATAATCACATAAACATAGTTTAAATTACCTAAAAAAAAAGAATATATTGAAAAATCGTGTACTTACTCAAGATATATTCACACTGAGTGCTATTAATTCGAAAATATTCGAGGAACTGAGAAGGTAAAATATTTTCGAAATTAATCCTTTCTTTATAATTTCGTACAACCACGCCTTCCTCGTCCCTTTCTAACAACAATCTTCGCAACATTTTATAATATATAAACTTAAAAATTCTGAATAAACAACTTCTACTTTCACAACTCGACGAATGGCAAATTTGAAATGTCAAAATATTCTTTTCAATTCATTCGCAAATTTTGCAAAGTTATTTATGAAAAGTAGCGATGGTGGAACAGAACGGCTTATTTGCTTTGCAATAGGCGTCTATTTTTCGCTTTGCGCATTGCAACTTTTACTTTGCGAAAAAATGTAATGGTGGAACGAAAACAAGCCGTCGGATTGCAAAGTGCAAAGCGCAAAGTTGAAAAGTACGATGGTGGAACGGGGCACTGGTCTATACTTAAAATAGTCCAGATTCAAATGGAAGTAATTCGCGATTCCAGCTACTTAGTACTTAGTATATGTATCATTGGATTATGCTTAGTATAATTCGCTATAATACCTATGACCGTTTGATCCCAGACTATTTTTATAAAACAAATCGGACTTTCGGAAACAGATTTGATGTTTAACTAACTCAACCACAAAGGTAGGATTATCCATAAAAAATATGGTGTTTGCTTCAACAAAGAAAATAATATATTTTTACCTTGATTTGAATCATACTTTTACATTCTATATATTTCAAATCTAGGTATATTCTTAGTATAATTCTTCTTCATGATACATAGTACAATATAAATTTATAAATACAATATTATGAAAACGCCATTTCTTATAGTGTTACTTAGTGCGCTGCATTTGTAATCCAGTGGATGTATGAAAAAAGAAAAATACAAATAGCTTTTAGTTTTCAACCCAAGGTGAAGATATAAAAAAAGCAAGTATAATAATAAGTTTCGATCAGCACAATTCAATTAAAAAAATACATGTAATAAACTTCTAAACCTTCGAATTTGAAACATTTAAAAAGAAAAGCTTTTTTAATGAAAATTATTTATTTGATTGTACCTACGATGATTGAAATACGAGTTCCGAGAGAAAATAATATTAAATTAACTACTCTTTTATTGGAAATATTCTGGGTTTTTAATTTCTTATCTTAATCCAATAATTATTGTCTAGCATATTTGTCAATCGAGCTTTTGAATTTACTGACGAGATTCTTTTTTGTAATGTATGTTTTAAATTAAAATTATCCAAATTTATTAAAGCTTAAATCAATAGAAATAAAAGGCGTGCCAAGGGTAAAAATCAATAATTCGTGTTAAGTGGCTATTTTATTCCGAAAATGCATTTTTTTCCAACTAACCAGTGTTTCCAGCCCAAAAAGAAGCAGGTTATCATCGAAATATAATTTTAAACAACTTTCACCTTTGCTAAGAATGCCACGGTATTCGACAAAGATGTTCTTTTGATTTCAAAATTATTATTTGATGAAGAGCTTTACCCAGTACTTCGCATTAAAAAGACAACCCTATTTTCGACAGACTTCTTTGTCTCTATGTACCGAGATGAGATGACGAACTATGTTACGTGTGTAGTAAGTAGGTAGGTATGTTGTAGGAGGCTGCAGCGATAGACACACCGCCCGCCGCTGCAGTATAAGGAGACCCAGGCCACCGCACCCAACTGGGGCCCCGCTGTCTGCCCGAACACTTTTTACGTTCACCATTTTTTATTTCCGCATTCGTCACTGGAGGTCTAGACGTCGACGTCTAATTAGCAAAACCCTGAAGCCACATAGACGAAAAATCTCCATCAACATTCATTTCGACTAGCAAAACTGGCCGTCTTTTGGACAACTAAACGCGATATTGCCAAACGTCGATCCGTCGTCTCGATTTCACGCGTCTGGGCCTTGACGGCGGTCTCCGAGAAGACAAGGTGATAAATTAATTAAATAACAACATTAGTTATTTAGTGGAAAGACACATCCCATCGAGTTTGTATCATTGCCAAATCCATATATAAGATTATTACTTATCGTCGAGCGTCGCGCGATTATCCCTAACGATACACGACGTCGACTAGATCCTCTCCAAATGAAGTTAAAGACACAACAACGAAACAAACCAAGATCACCACGTAAAAAAGCTTTTAAGATACTATTGTGCTTCTACACGTTTTTCAGCTTTTTCGGATTCTTTCCGAATACGAGCCCCGCGCAATTTCGCTTCTTAATCGAAAGAGCCAGATGAAAATATTACTGTCCGTTGAACGAGTTCAAGTTTTGACGGATTTTGGAGAACCAAGTGATATTTGCCGATACATGATAATATTATGTAAGCATTCAATTTGGCCATTATCCTTTGTTCTAGGAAACATGGAGCATTCAACATCAAATATAGACACATGACACGTCGAAAAAAATCAGCCACTATGGTAGCAGAAAAACAGACCAAGGTCTCAGAATAAGACAATACAAGGAGAGGTTATGGCTAATACTTTACAATCCAATATATATTTAACGTAGACTTGTATATAATCAATATTTGATGATATAATATTTGGTTATAAAACTAAAGAATCACGTCCATTCAATTCATAAATATAAAGGCAATCCTAGTTTAACACGATCTGCGATAGCTCTGAATTTGAAACGTTCAATCCTAAAAAAAACAACAGAATATTACCTTTAATGAATGAACTTATGGATGTAAGGAGATGGATAGCCATTATGTTTGATGAAAATTCAAAATTTAATATAAGAGTTACTTCACGTTTGCTTTTTTAGCCTGAACTATTTTTGATGAGCCTCAACTACATATTTACTAGTGCTATAATAGCGAAAAGTAAAAAATGATTCGTCTTAAGATAAGGAGAAACTCTGTTAATCTGGCTACCATCGACAGAGTATGTCACGTATCGATACAGTTAATCGCTATATATATATATATATATATATATATATATATATATATATATATATATATATATATATATATATATATATATATATATATATATATATATATATATATATATATATATATATATATATATATATATATATATATATATATATATATATATATATATATATATATATATATATATATATATATATATATATATATATATATATATATATATATATATATATATATATCATAACATTTTCGCATAAATGTCGATCTGTGGTTATCATTCATAGATCCATCGTTCCATGCCTGATTAATGTGGCTATTTATTGCGGTTTGGTTTCTCTTGACGAAAGCATCAGATTACCACTAAATTAGCTAAATTATCTCCAGTATTTGATAACTTTATGGTTTATGATGAATAAAGACAGTAAAGGGAACTCCCTTTTACTATGTACTACAAGCAATATTTTTTCCATCGAAATTATTATGCATTGAGTTGAAAAGGATCTGGAAAGATCTTGACATATTTGCGTGTATATTCCATAGTTAAATTAGTACCTAAGTAGCTCTCAGAAACAGTCTATGAAATAAAAACCAAATTCGTTATACACCGACCGCCGTGGCACATTTGGCTTCTGTGCAGACGTCCTGGGTTAGATCCCCAGCAGATGAAAAATTTATTTAAATTCATTTCTCACGCAATTCTTGCTTGTCTGGGCTGGAAACAATGGTTAAGTGGAAAAAAAAATGCCATATGGCAATATACTCGCCACTTGCGCAGGGTGCAAGGAAGTGTTCAAAATTATTATTATACCTACTTAATTATAATTTCAATTCTTTAAGTCGGGACCTAGCTGTGAAGCACCGGCTTAGAATAGTGCTTCCATTCTTTTAAATCATTATTTTCGAATGTCCCGTAAGAGCCGGGTAATCGAAAATACAACAGGCAACAATAACATATACTCACATAGTTCAGCAATGAGGTTCACCACCCATTCTGAATGTAGTGCCTTTTTTGGTGAAACGAGACTGGTGTGTGGGTATAAATAGATGTGTTGTTCTCCCTTTTATAAGGCAATGCACACCCGCACACCTTTCGCTGGTTACCCCACATTGTGGGATATGCCGTGATGGTATGAATGACTGAATAAGTCGGGTTTTCTTAACTTTAATTTGTTTTTTTTTTTATTTCAATATGCTAAGGTAATTCAACTGTCAATTCGTTCAAGAGAATTTATTTATCTTTATGAATCGACAGTATTAATTCGTCCCGTGTGAAAGAATTGTATGCAGTTTTTGCACGGTTTTTCCTACTTTGAAGTAAAAAAAAACAGCAACTTACATTTAGTGTGTCTGTGTATGTGTGTATATCCGTCCGTCCTTTATATCATTTGATCCGCTTAATTCACAGAGCCCAAAATTTCAGAATATATTAAATAAAGTTGAAAAAAATAACCTGTCACCAGCTGGTATAAGTGATCAGATCAGTTCTCCAATTATGCCGTTTTTATTGAGTTCCCTTATCAAACCTATTTTTGAAAGTTCTATACCTATCTATATGTTATTCATCAATATATGTTCTCTTGAAAATAAGCAACGTTCCTTTTAATGCAATCATAAAATATTCGATTTTTGTCTTTAGTTCACTTAACGGAGATATGTAAATAGAATTTATTTTAACTAAAATTTTAGTAATGAAAATTGAATATGAATTTAATTCATGAAGTTTTAGATAGTGTATGTTGTTGTTACATATTGATTGTTGAAGTGTATTGATATATTTATGTGTGCAGTTAAAAGGTAAGGTATTAAATGAAGGTTCGGTTGTAATAATTTACCAAGCAAACATGAGCGGTCGGGCGGTCGACATTCCTGACAATTGCAAAACACAGCCCAACAGGTGGAATGCAAGGCAAGGCATGACACAGCCAGGGTAATGGGTATACTGATACGTGACAACCGTTGGTTGCAATCACCAATAATAATTACCGCTACCGCCGCGCCGAGCGTGCATTAGAACCAAACACTGGACATCTTACAAATTTATAATTAATGAGGAATTTCAACCATAATCATATTTTTATCAATAGCTTTATCCGATTCTGAAGACACAATCTCTGAAACAGTTCACCAATAAAAGAGGCCAATATATATAAAGCCTACAAGTGAATCTAATTAAGTATATTATATCCTGTAACAGACGCATGTATACTGCAAGACGAAATGAATACAGACGAATAAATAAAAATATAAATGAAGTGGTTTAAAAATGGTTTGATTTTCACACTAAGGAAGACTAGACTGATCCACCATTCATAGGTTCAAATGATGCATAGTCAAAGGTTCTATTCGTAAACTTGAACCATATGTTGAAAAGGTACCTCAAAATGTAGAAAAGTAAAATTTTATTTTGTTAAGTAAAATTTCACCATCTACCTCATCTACCATCAGTCTCAGGCAAATCGATTTCGAAAGGGAGGAGGAAGGATCCGTGACAAAACTTTTAATAAGAAACAAACAAACATACATTTGAATGGGTGAAATATTCCCCTTTTAAACAATTTATATCGCACTATTTGACGTTTCATCCTGAAGTCATAGGACAAAGATTGACAAGTGACGTGAAATGTTGAAAATCCCTGCGAGGGAGTTATAACACAAAAAGACAGAAGAGAGTGAGAGAGATAGAGATGGTCGGTCGGGCGCGTGTATGTAAGGTAGATAAGATAGGTAGGTGCAATGGGAATTTCACAAATATTTGTTCACACGCATGTGCACACGTGCTCGGGGACCGCGTGACCTCAACGGTAGACATAGAGCACCGCATACTTTGTTTTTGTTGCGACCGACATAAGGGCCACTCAGTTATAGGTCAACTACACTCAACCTATAACTGATAAATTATTGGTAAATATATGTATATTTGTTGTCAAATCGCTACTTTACTTATTCGTATTACCATTTACCACCTTGATTATTGCGAAGTCCTGTTGAATTGCGGGAAAGGAATAAACACGTTATATAACTATTTAGAATACCTTTAAATAAAGCTCACATAAATTTTCATTCAACATTGAAATAAATCATACCTACTTAAGTAACATCACATTTTCTTACATCTAGTAGTTTCTTTTTTTACAATATTTGTTTTATAAATTTTATTGCGTTTCAGTGATAATCGTCGTTAAATTGCAGGATTTTAGTGGTCAAATCATATTTGTATTAAAAATTATAAAATTCAAAATTCAAGTTAGCTGAAAATTATACTAATTGTACTACAAGCAATACCACTTCTATAGATATAGAAAGACGTGTATGATAAGAAATGGAATGAATTAAGTAATTATGAAAGCATATTGAGACACCAAAATGGCGCATAACCAATGAAAGGCAATGACCCAATCAACCTGTCCTAATGTTATTTGTTTTCCTAGATTTTTTCAGATATATCTAACGGAACCCAACAAAACTAAATTCAACAATCCAAACGTATGACTCCGGTTATACGATTTATCAGAGAGGCAAACACTTCTTTGATCAAAGAACATTTTAGTATCCGATGAAGGTATGCGACCAATACTTAGCAATTCAAATGTTGGAATTTGTGTGGAATGCTGTATATTTAGCACCGACCTGTTCATTTCTCAAGCCATGCAGATATTTTGTAATTTTTATGTCAGGCTTAAACGAGGTTGTTCACTTATAACACAAACATTAATACAGACATAATAAACTTCAAACAACAAGAATATACAAAAATAGTCTTTTTCTTCAACTGTTTCTCTTATCACAGACACATACGACATACCATGTTTCATAGCGTTATCTAATCATAAGTTACTGTTTCCAGCAAAATATGGACCGGTAAAAAATAATACTAAGTATAGTTTTTCTACCATATAGAGGTAAAGTACAGCAACTCATGTCCAAACTTGGGTATATCCAGTCATGGATACTAACGCCAGTACCAAATTATTTTTATAAATTGTGGAAATCTTGGATTAAATAATTACAATAAGGGCGAAGTGATTCAACAAAGATACAATTTGTCGTTTGACTAAGTCAAATAAAAAGGCTATTGTTGGGTTTACTGACATTAAGCAATCTATTTTGCGTAGCCAAAACAACGGGATGCTTTGAACAGTTTTGATAAACCTACTTACAGGTGGCCATGAAGAGAAGTATCGGGGCTTTCGACTTTTTGCCAAAAATACGGTTCACTTTTATCTTTAGTTTCAGTGAAGGGTGAGCCAGCTGTATTCTAATAATTAGCTCTCTTTGGCACTATAAGTACAGTTTCTGCAAGGTTTTAGTGTTCTCCGGACTCTTGGTATGTTCTTTATGTGTTCTTTCAGTTTTGCAAGGGGCGGTTATTAGTCCCCATAAACAGAACGGGTGGTGTTAATCGAAGAACATACCTACTTACATCCGAAATATTCCTATACATTATAGATAGATATTGAGTGGTAAAGTCTTTACTCATTTGTAAAATATATTTCAGATTGTGTAATACATAAAATATTAATTCAACTCGTTTATTGTCCAGTGTCACTTTCGTCACAATTCGCATCGTTTAATGAAAGCCAGAATAAAATAAAGAAAACGACTGTTGATCAACACAAAAAAATAACATAAGCATGCGTCGTTGCGGAATCACAATAATATTATAAATATGGTTGTATGACTTAACAGAAGGGTGCAAGGAAAACGGACCGGAAGCGACAGAGAAGTCAACTTTTTGTGCCGCCAGTAGTAGGTAAGTCATAATAATCCTCAACTGTGAAGAAAGAGGACACAACAGAAATAAAAAACAGAATAACAACAGGTAACGGAGCATTCTTCTCTCTTCTACCGGTGTTCAAATCAAGAAGTGTCCATAGAAAAACGAAAATCACGCTGTATAAAACCATTATTAGAACAGTTGTAACATATGGATGTGAAGCATGGACACTTACAGCCAAATCTGCTGAAATACTGGACACGTTTGAGAGACGAGTGCTTCGTAGAATCCTAGGACCTGTGCCTGATGGTGACGCCTGGAGGATTAGATACAATAATGAGCTGTATGCTATCTACAAAACTTCCAGGCTCTCTGTGCATGTCAGATTGAGCAGATTGAGATGGGCCGGACATGTACAGAGAATGCCACCACAGCGAATACCAAAGAAAGTTCTGTATGGACATCCAGGTGGAAGACGAAAGGTTGGAAGACCGCGGCTGCGATGGGAGGACGAAGTTGGAAGGGATGCTTCCCAACTACTGCAAGTGCCGGGCAGTTGGAAAGTTGCTGCAGAAGATAGGAGAAGCTGGAGGCGAAGACTGACGGAGGCCAAGGCTCGATATGGGCTGTAGCGCCATTGAAGAAGAAGAAGAAGAAGAAGTGAAGAAAGAGTGGCGCCATGGCTTCTTGTATGTAGAATAGGTAGGTGCACTTTCTGAATGGCACCGCACCACGCTACGCCGCCGTCACTAAATGATCTGCGAAGTTATCCCCCTCCAAATGAAAGACTTTCTTCCTCGTAAGTTATTATTAATTCCTATACATCTCTAAATAATACAACACTTTATCACGTGTCAACTCTAAGGCTGGGTTGTTTGGCTAGCAAAAGTATCAGAAATAGTAGGTATAGTTAAAATACTGTGATTACATAAAATTGTTCAAAATTGCGTCGTTTGACGACATTAGATTTCAATGAAACAACCAAAAGTATGAAACAATTTTACAGAATCAAAGTATTTTAACTATACTTTTTCTTTAATCTTTGTTCGAGAAACACAGCCCAAGTCACTTAATAATCATCATTTATAAATATAGTTCAGGGGAGAAAGTCTGGTCCAACCGGTGAAATCAAAACCCTCACGATTACCCATATCATGTTTATAATTATTATATGGGGTTCTATAATATCTTTAGATGTCATAGAACTCCATATAATAATTATATCCATGATGTGGGTAATCATGAGGGTTTTGATTTCGCCAGTTGGACAAGACTTGCCCCCCTGGTTGGACAGATAAAAGTCCTAATAATTATATCCATGATATGGGTAATCATGAGGGTTTTGATTTCGCCGGTTGGACCAGACTTGCCCCCCTGGTTGGACAGATAAAAGTTCTAGAGTAGTAAAAGTTCAAACAACTTCATAATAGGTATAATATTTATAAAAATAAAACAGCACATCATATAAATCACAAACGGGCTGTTTCACCACCTCTCGATAAAGTTCTAGATTCAGCTAATCCAACAAATAAAAAATATATTATCAGGTAACCATAGAGACTACTGAAAATATATGAAACTAGAAAATTTAAACCCTTTCTCGTTATAAATTTATCCTATAGATCTAGATATCTTATAGATCTAGATATCCTATAGATCTAGAGCTTTATCTGAATATGGTGAAATAACCCGTAAGTAAACTAAAAAGGCAACAGCATTTTGAACGAGAGAAAAAGAAAAAAAAAGCTAGCATTCCTTTGAATGGAGATGTCAAACCAATTTCCTTGCATTGGGGAAAGTTAGGAATTCTGATTATTTCATTAAGGTAGGTAGGAAGATATATAGTAATACCTACCTGTTAGTTGCCCGAAAAGTAATGTAAAATAAAATAAATAATTTGCTATAAATATAGGTACTTTAAATATTTGATTTCCAAGCTTTCAAGAGTTGTGCGATTATCGAAAGTTAATTAAGTTTTTCCTCCACGGGATTTTTTTTCCTCTGATTTAAAGAACTTGAATAAATAACAAACCAGCCAAATGATGACTCATAATACTGCGTTACACCTTGATGCACGTAAAACATAATGGAAATTTTCTATTTAAAAATAATTAATCTGAGAGCTTTTAAGATCTAAAATTAAATTAGCTTCAACTTAGAGTTTATCTGGACGCGTAGTCGTCCACGGAAAAACCAACAAAAGTGCCGCGTTGAAGACGCGAAATAAAGTAGGTACCTACCTACCGACATAATATCATTATGTGCTCGGGCAATAACAATAATGGTTTGTACTTAATTATAATAAATTATTGTTATCATTATAATTGTTGTTGCAAACTGAAGCCGACTGCCGACAGAGGATGAAACAAACGAGAGAGGATGAAATCTCGACTGTTGGTTATAACCTGGTCACACCTGTTCCTATGGCTTTGCCTACCAAGCCACGTGCTTACAATGTTGCAAAAGAAAACAGTTTGATAAATAATGTAGTTAGTACCTATGTATACCTACAAAGCAGTCGGATGTATACTTACCGGGGTTTTCATCGACGACGTCTCAATATATTACATATTAAACCTTTAGCTTATCTACCCGACACGAAGTAAGGCTTGATTGAAACATTTAGTACTCCACGTATCACTGCAACTTTACCAGAGGTGGTGATATAAACTTATACATTTTATTGCTTCAAGCGCGACAAGAATCTCAAGTGTCAATTCCTATGTCTTGAATGCCTCTTGGTATATTTATTAACTGGCGGTTTCTTAAGACTTCTCAGTATCTAATACGATGACAGTACCTAAGAGAATGGTGTTTTATTGTATGTATTGTTGAAACGGAACTAGGGAGGTATTTTTATAAGAAAAATCTCGAGTAATGAAATTTCCAAAAGTAGGTAGGTACTCATTATGTATTCGGTTCGTTTTTAACGCTATAACGTATAACGTATGAACGATTGAAATTATCTACGTTTATAAAAATTTATGTTTGAAAGAAATAAGTAGGTAAGGCACCGAAGGGACGGGAGGCACTGAAGGGAAGAAATTATAATTAGTAATTTTTAATTATAAAGCAGCACAAGATCTGCCGGGTGATACAGGTATAAACAATCAATGAAATAAAAAATATAGTTACATACATAGTACAATAAGATATGCCAAGTTAATACACTTAGAAGAGCGAAATATCACAAACCTTCTGAAATTATTGAGTTTTGTAAAAAAGAATTAAAAAAAAGAACAAAAGATTTGTTGATTGCACTGCACCTATAGGACGCAATACCTTAACAACCACAAGATAAAACAAGTGTTAATTTTGGAGTACCTACTGCATCTATGCACATAAATAAAATTGAACAATAATGGGTATGGGAAACTTGATATGTAATTACAGATTATTAATTCGAAACGAGGTACCTGTTTTAACAAAGGAAAAACGAGCCTACAGATTTATTGAAGTCAGAGATTCCTATAAGTTCTCGGTAGGCCTAAACCTGGTCAGTGGTCACTCGCACAAGATACATAAATCGATAACAGCTGGTACGGGTTGTGGAACGAGATACGTTTTCCTGTTAGACGGCCCCAGGCAACAGAATGGAATGTAGAAATACCAAACGGAGTGGACACAACCGCATAGGATTTCCAATCAACTTCTTTATATATCTATACACTTCCATCCTCAGACATTTTAAATCATCTTTGAACAAACCACACAGAATTTTCTATCCATTAGCCAGACTCATAAGTACGATAATTAGATATGAAAAGATAAAAAAGTCAAAGAATGGCATTATAAAATAAATGCTTTCAGATGCTCTGGATATTAAATGAAGAACGACCGATAAGGATGAAAGAAATAGAATCAAAATAAGAGTAAATTGCAATACCCCTAATAAAGACGATGTATAAATAAAACATGCGATAAATTCGAACGAAAATAAAATATGTGGAAGGTAATTCAACCTACCAAATGAGCTAAGTATGAGAATATGCAGTAAATATGTGAAATTCATTGTATTCGTCCCTATCCTCAAACCTCTAATTGGGAGAACGATGTATGTATGATCATACCGATTTGGACCAATTTGAATACTGAACTTTAGGATGTTTCATGATTTGAGAACTGAATTTGGTTGGTGGCAGTCTGATCACTCCATCTTATGACGATCTTTCTTTATCGTATAACTTTTACAACTCAGTAATCACCAGTTTTTCAGACACTCTTCGATATCTATAACAAAAATACAAGAGTTTGAGAATCCCAAGGAAAGAATTCGTTTTTCTTAATACCTAAATAAATATGTTTAAAAGAAGCACTGTGTTGAAGAATCGTACAAAAAGAGACTCCCATAAATCGATGAAAGGTACCTATAACTTGTTAAGCACATCGTACACTCGTAGATGAGAGGAAATACAACACAAAAAGAGACTCCCATAAATCGATGAAAGGTACCTATAACTTGTTAAGCACATCGTACACTCGTAGATGAGAGGAAATACAACACAAAAAGAGACTCCCATAAATCGATGAAAGGTACCTATAACTTGTTAAGCACATCGTACACTCGTAGATGAGAGGAAATACAACACAAAAAGAGACTCCCATAAATCGATGAAAGGTACCTATAACTTGTTAAGCACATCGTACACTCGTAGATGAGAAGAAATACAACACAAAAAGAGACTCCCATAAATCGATGAAAGGTATAACTTGTTAAGCACATCGTACACTCGTAGATGAGAGGAAATACAACACAAAAAGAACCTCCCATAAATCGATGAAAGGTACCTATAACTTGTTAAGCACATCGTACACTCGTAGATGAGAGGAAATAGGTACAACACAAAAAATGCAAACAAATTCGTAATAAGAAATAATCACGTTCCGATGAGCTTACTAACTAGTATATACTAATCCCTGGAAGTCATACTTGGTGCAGGACGAACACAACTAAAAACAAAGCGAATCGTTCATCAGGGACGTCAACTTAGCAACACAAATTAGATTTTTTAATTTTGTCAATACTGACGGTGTTGAATATGTAGAATTCCATAATAATGGGTATTTTAAATCAAACAAATGATTTGGTCTACATATATATTTTTTCCTGAATCCAGGACGACCGTTTCAGCTTATTAGGCCCTTATCAACCAGTTGATATGGGCCTAATAAGCTGAAACGGTCGTCCTGGATTCAGGAAAAAATATATATGTAGACCAAATCATTTGTTTGATTTAAAATACCCATTATTAACACAAATTCGATTCAATTTTATTTCTATGACAGTGCTAATTTTTTTCATTACTCTAGAGTATATATTGAAAAAAAAACATTACCTATTTGGCTAAGTACAATATTTCGATCAAATGTTGGTTATAGTTTCCGGTAAGTAACTTGAGCAATACGGTCGGTGAAATTGAGCCGTTTGCGCATACAACAAACCATGTAAAAAAAACAAAATTGCGCTCTGCGCACCCCTCGTGACGTGCTCAATAAGTTTGCCGCTAACTAAACTATATTTTTAATAGATATGACATGAATTTAATAACTCCAATTGTTGTGATAAACTCAGTCCTTTAAAACCCATATAGATTTCGTTGACACGTCATGATGATGCTACGTTTGCCTGGTTCAAGAGTTCGCTGGATCCTTTGATGACATTCCTGCATTTAAGAGATTTCTGCAATGGGGTCATGCGTGGTCTTTAGAAGCAGAATAAGAATTAGTAGATGACCATCTACTAATAACAGGAGTACAAGAGGTTAATGAAATAATTAAAAAGTATGATGTGTGAACCCTGGTAAAAGCCACGTGCCATGGGTTAATCTCCGCCCTTCCTGTAGCCATCTGGTCTTGTCTTCTTACCTCATATCCACCTCACAACTATATAGGTACCATCACCATCTGCCCGTAAGGTATTCCCATTTCAATTGCATCTACAAAAAAATGATCGTCAAAGAAACTCGCGTACATCATTAACTGATATCGCGTTAATCACCTTCAGACAGAGCTACCTATCAAACGACTATAATTATGTATATACCAACATTCAAAAAACACGATAGGTACATAACATAACAGAATATTTAAATGATTATCAAACAATGCCTTTTCGTTCATCATATATTTTTCATTTGTCACTGTTTTCGAGTAGAACGATTCTACTCGAAAATGTGCATTCTCAAAACCGGTAGGAAAAAAAATAACTTCATATTTAGCTGCTAATTGTTTGTGGCACATTTTAACAAATATACCTACTTAAATAAAATAAAATATCTTAATTTCTAACAACGTTGAGTATTTTTATGCCAACTAGTTTCGGAGACGTAACCGCTCCTTCGTCCGGACAAACTTAGGTATACTATATGTTCGGTAAATGTGGCAACACTTCCAACCTTTTCCGATCCCTGAAATATTGTTACCTACATAGGAACAAAAAACTATCGTCAATACTCTCTCGTCGTGGGTGAACGCATTGCACTGTGACAGAAAGTTATATAGTCGACACAAGAGAAAATATACATATTTTCTACCTTTTCGCATCAATCATCGAAACTACGCGCCGTGCGCTATTTTGAATTCCTGAACCGTGTTCAGAGGAAGTTTTAAAGTGTAAAACAGTGTTGTGTTATAGAGGTTAGTGTGGTGCCCTCCGTGAAGACACTACACAAGACGAAGGAAGAAGGCTGCCAAGGTAGGTGCAATATTTTCCCTTCTCTCTATACGCATCATCCTTTGGTCCTTTCGATCCGGATTGTCCATCCTATGGTCCATTCCGAGCCTATTATCCTAAATTCCAGCCACATCGGACGTCATCAAATCGTATTTGTATGACAAAACACACGTAAATTGTGTTATTTCGTTATATTTGTAATATTTCAACATAGTATTATACATAATATTATTCTGAAATATCAATTTATTATTTGAAGACAATAGCAAACAATAACCTCGTTTTGGTCGGTGTACTACATAATTATGTAGGTAAAATTATATTTATTTTTTTGTGGCTATTCTTATAATTATTTTATTGTGAAACGGCAATAGTTGCTTAGTTCAGAGCAGTGTGAATTATTTTCTATGGTCAAATATCTGTAACTAACTTCACGTTGTTTACTACTGAACTGACAGCCGTACAGTATAATATTATCTAGGTACCTATATCTCGATCTTATGTTGACAAATAACAATAATAAGTGTATATTATATTATTATATTGTATGTATAGTGTAAAGTATTATATACTCCTTGTGTAGAGTTATATTATCTGTGTTTAAAATGACGAACAAAACAGTTAAGTGTTCACTTGCAGTTTTAAATTTAAAGTGTTTATTCGATTTCGCTATACAGGCGAAATTAAACCCCTCGGAATCGAACATAATAAAATTTAAAGTGCGTTATTCTGACTTAGAGAATATCAAATCCGAATTTTATGAGAATCATATTCTCATAGAAGCCGCGGCAAAGTCTGATTTCGATTCTGAGACACATAGTGATAGGTATAATCAGTTTATCGAAAACTATTATGAAATCAAACAAATATATTTTGAATTATGTAGTGATAAGCAAGTATCAAAAAATAATGAAAGCAGTAGAATTCAAAATATCAGTCTGCCACATATACCGTTGCCTACCTATAATGGTTCATATGTAGATTTCAACAATTTTATCTCGATATTCAATACATTGATTCACTCGAATAATCAGTTAAATGGCATCAAAAAATGCATTATCTGTCCTCTTGCTTGAAGGATGATGCCTCACGTGTGATAAAACACTTATCCTTAAGCGAAGAAAACTATGATCTGGCATATAAACTTATTAATGAACGTTTTAATAATGTGAGGTTAATTGCAGATAATCATTTATCGAATTTGCTCGCCGTTAAGCCTGTGGAAAATGTATCACAGTTGCGTAATTTTCTAAATATTGTCAAGGAAAATTCGCAGGCGTTAATTTCTTTGAATATCAATGTTAATGAGTGGGACTTTATTTTGGTTCATATATTAATAAGAAAATTGTATTCTGATTTACGCTGCCGATTTGAACTAACATTGCCCAAAAATGAGATGCCAAAATTTCCCAAAATGTTACAATTTTTGGAAGATCAATGTCATGTCTTAGATGTTACTTCTGTGCAATTTTCAAAGGGAAAAACACTCAAGAGTACATTCCATTCTGTGCTACCTTCTAATAACATTAAATGTCATTTCTGCAAGAATCAAGCGCATGCAATTTTCGCATGCGAACAATTTAAAAGGCAGGACGTTAAAACACGTCGTGATTTTGTAAAGGAAAATCGACTGTGTTTCTCTTGTATGAAAAATCACGATATTAAAAATTGCAAGAGTTCCGGAAAATGTAAATTGTGTCAGTCACATAAACATAATACTTTGCTACATTTCGAAAACAAATTGTTCAAACAGTTTCAGATCAAAACAAGTTAATTACATCTGCCGAAATTCATTCAGGCACAATTTCTCAAACGAAGCAAGTCATACTTGCTACAGCTCGCATACCTATTAAAGATTCATTTGGGAACTTTCATCTTGTACGGTGTCTGCTAGATAGTGGGTCAATGTCCTCCTTCATAACGGAGAGTTGCATTCAGCGTCTATCATTAAAGCGCAATAAAATTCAGGTTCCAGTGACGTCACTGGGAGGAAATATTACTCAGGTTCGCGGTTCAGTTTTTCTTACTATGAAACAACGCAGTGGTGAATTAATTTCTACTACGGCCCTAGTACTAAATCGCCTAACCAATAATATACCATCAGCCCGTGTCCCTCAAAGGGTTTTTAATGCATATAAAAATTTATCCCTTGCTGATGAATATTTTTATGAACCTGCTCAAATAGACGTTCTATTGGGAGCAGATTTGTATGCAAGTCTTTTGGATGGCTCGTCAGTTCATTTCTCAGAAGGCATACCCACGGCATTAGGAACCATCTTTGGCTATGTTATTAGTGGTCCATATGATGATTCATCTCATCGCACGTTGAGCAATAATCTTGCGATACATTCCTTCCACTCAGAAACTTCGTTAGATAAATTAATTGAAAATTTTTGGCACTCAGAAAATCTTCCTGAGGTAATGCCTTGCAACCCAGAAGATGATCAATGTGAGGAGTTTTTCGTGAAAACTCTTCAAAGAATACCTAACGGTAGGTTCATGGCTAGACTGCCATTTAAGAAAATTCACCCTCAACTGGGAAATTCTTACAACGCCGCGCTGCGTAGGTTTTTAAATTTGGAAAAACGATTTTCTCAAAATGAAAACCTAAAATTCGAATATACAAATTTTATGAATGAGTATTTATCATTGGGTCATATGACTCTTTATAAGGGTGTGACTCAACCTGGTAAGCATTATTATATACCTCATCATGCCGTTTTTAAAACAACAAATCAGTCAAAAAAAATTAGGGTAGTATTTGATGCGAGTGCACAGACATCTACTTCAGTTTCTCTCAACGACTGTCTGTATGCTGGCCCCAAATTACACCGCGATATTGCAGACATCATACTTAACTTTCGTATTCATCCAATAGCTTTAATTTGCGATATTAAAATGATGTTCCGTCAGATTCTGATTGATCCCAAGGATCAGCCATATCAGTTGATTCTTTGGAGAGACTCTCCTTCAGATCCTATTAGACATTACGCCTTGTGCACAGTCACATATGGCGTGACGTCATCGCCTTATGCCTCCATGAGGGTGCTCCGTGAGCTCGCAAGGATTGGGGAGTCTCAGTTTCCTATGGCTTCGAAGGTCTTACAGTCTCAAATATTTGTTGATGACATCATCACCACTGCTGCAACACTTCAGGATGCAGTACTACTTAAGCAGGAACTTATTTCACTGCTAAAAATGGGAGGTTTCGAGCTACGTAAATGGTCATCGAATTGCAACCAGTTGCTTGAAGATGTACCAGCTGATCATTGTGAAGTGCCAAGATCTTTCGACGTTGCAGACTCGTCTCCTTGCATTAAGGTCTTAGGGATCCAGTGGGATTCATTTGCTGATGTGTTTAGGTATCGAGTGAATGTGCCCGGAGATGAATGCACCAAGAGAGCGATTTTATCTACTATTGCAAGAATATTCGATCCATTGGGTTGGATCTCTCCTATAACGTTCAAGGCAAAATTAATCATTCAGAAATTATGGTTGTTGCACACTTCTTGGGATGACATTCCGCCTCAAGAAATTGTCAAAGAATGGAAGAATTTTGTAGCTGATTTAAGTGTTATTGAGAGATTTAATATTCCAAGACAAGCATTTCACGAGGGTTTAACTGAAGTATCCATACATGGATTTTGCGATGGTTCACTCTGTGGATATGCTGCAGTCGTGTATCTTAGAACCGTGAACAATGAGGGTCAGGTGAATGTCAGCCTCTTGGCGGCTAAGTCAAAGGTAGCCCCTGTGCGCACGAAGATGACTATCCCTAGACTAGAATTAAATGCTGCATTGTTGTTAACACGTTTAATAAATTTTTGCGTTTCGTCATTCCTTGGTAGAATCAAAATTGATAATGTAATTTGTTGGTCAGACTCCACTATTTGCCTGTCGTGGCTCCAAACCCCGCCTCACTTACTACAAATCTACGAAGGAAACCGTGTTTCACAGATTTTAAGTTCTACGGCCCATATCACATGGAGATATGTACCATCAAAATTAAACTGCGCTGACATTTCATCTAGGGGTGCATATCCCTCTGTATTATTGGATCATGAATTGTGGTGGCATCCACCATGGCTAAAGGACTCTTTCGAAACTTGGCCGTGCCAAAAGAGAGAGTCTTTAGACTCACACAAACTCCCTGGTCTCCGTGAGACCAAGGTGATTGCTCTATGTGCAGACATGGAGGAGTCTTTTGTTATTAAATTTAGTTCCTTGCAACGACTGCAACGAACTACAGCTTACTGCATAAGATTTATCAATAATTGTCGTCACAAATTTAAAAAATGTACCGGTCCTCTTTCTGTAGAGGAGTTAAAATTATCGCTCTTCAAACTTATTAAATGGGAACAATTAATTGCGTTTTCTGAACAGATAGACAAGTTGAGGAATGGCCGTCCCTGCTCCGTGAAACACTTGCAAAAATTATTTCCCTTCCTGGATAGCGAAGGTATGATACGAGTTGGAGGGAGACTGAGACATTCTACTCTTCCATATAATTCTAAATTTCCCATTCTTCTCCCTAAATCTTCTCACTTAACTAATCTGATTGTAGACAACTATCATAAGGTACATTGCCATATCGGTCCCAATGCGCTGAATGCTATTTTACAACAGCAGTTTTGGATTGTTTCTGCTCGGCGTGTAATACGTAGTCGTATTCATAAGTGCGTCACGTGTTTTAAGGTAAACCCCAAGTCGGTGTGGCCTCAGATGGCAGACCTCCCATCGGACCGTGTTCGAGTCGGTCGGGTCTTCGAACGAGTCGCCACAGATTATGGTGGTCCCTTTACTATGCGAGCAAATAAAATAAGAAACTCTAAAACCTTTAAGGCCTACTTATGCATATTTGTCTGTCTGGCCACGAAGGCAGTCCATCTATAAGTTGTGTCGGACCTCTCAACTGAGGGATTTCTTGCAGCCTTCTCGAGGTTCTCATCCCGTAGAGGACTTCCGACGTTTATTCGATCAGATTGCGGCACAAATTATGTAGGGAGTAGCAGACATCTCAATGAAGTTGATAAGTACCTCTCAAGTTCAGCAGTGCAGGAGGTATTGTCAAACAAAGCCAGCCAGCGTGGTATCACTTGGCATTTTAATGCTCCAAGTTACCCAAACAGCGGAGGATTGTTTGAAGCCGGAATTAAGGTGGCTAAAACCTTACTGAAGAGAGTAATTGGAGAGCAGATATTAACTTTAGAAGAGTTCATGACGGTTTGTGCGGAAGTAGAGGCAGTCATGAATTCAAGACCTTTAACGTCTCTGTCGGAGGACGCCTCAGAGTGGAATGTACTAACTCCAGGCCATTTTTTAATAGGTCAACCTCTTGTAGCCGTTCCTGAAAAACGTATGGATGACGTGCACGTTTCTAGACTTACACGTTACCAATTAATTAAGTCGATTTCCCAATCATTCTGGAACAGGTGGCAGCGAGAGTACCTGCATACTCTCCAGCAGAGATCTAAATGGCTTAAGGCCACGATTCCTCCAAATATCGGAGATCTTGTTGTCATACGAGAGGACAACATGCCACCCTTGCAGTGGCGATTGGGTAGAATATCGAAGCTTGTCTCCTCTCAGGACGGAGTCACTCGTGTGGTTGAATTGAAGACACCTAGTGGTATCTTGATGAGACCAGTTTCGAAGCTATGCCCACTTCCTTGTCAAAATGACAATGATTTGTAAAGTTTAAGTTTTCCTTTATTTTGTATTAGTTAGGTATACTTTTTTTACCTTTTTTGTTTATCTTATTTTTTTTGCTTGTATGAAGGTCGTACCTTCACATGACCATTAAGTTTGGGGATTTGTTTGCTATATGTCTCCAAATTTATGTATTTTTTTTATATTTTTGTTATGTGTTTGTCATATAGTTTTAGAAGAGCCGTGGTATACATACCAGGCCTCTTCGGAGGGGAGGATGTTCGGTAAATGTGGCAACACTTCCAACCTTTTCCGATCCCTGAAATATTGTTACCTACATAGGAACAAAAAACTATCGTCAATACTCTCTCGTCGTGGGTGAACGCATTGCACTGTGACAGAAAGTTATATAGTCGACACAAGAGAAAATATACATATTTTCTACCTTTTCGCATCAATCATCGAAACTACGCGCCGTGCGCTATTTTGAATTCCTGAACCGTGTTCAGAGGAAGTTTTAAAGTGTAAAACAGTGTTGTGTTATAGAGGTTAGTGTGGTGCCCTCCGTGAAGACACTACACAAGACGAAGGAAGAAGGCTGCCAAGGTAGGTGCAATATTTTCCCTTCTCTCTATACGCATCACTATAATAAGTACATATAAGTTTGTCCGGACGAAGGAACGGTTGCGTCTCCGAAACTAGTTCCGTCTCCGCTCCTTCGTCCGGACAAACTAATACTTATTATAGTATAAGTTTGTCCGGACGAACGTCTCCGAAACTAGTTGGCGTAAAAATACTTAACGTGGTTAGAAACTAAGATATTTTTATTTTATTTTATCATATTAGAGAAAAATTATAATGTAATTGTTTAATATTGATTTTATTTTTAATTAGATGGGTCGATGGCAGAGCGGCTAGCGCGCTGGGCTAGTAATCCAGTGATCGCGAGTTCGAATCCTGCCTCGACCGATTTCGTTCACCTATAGCATAAGCATTTATTTGCATATTTTAGGGAACGTAGGAAGATGTATATGTACTTGTTTAACAAGGACATATTCATTTTTTTAAATTAAAAAAAAATATATATTACCAAAGTGATAAAATAAATATATGCAATGAGAAAGATGATTGTAGAAGACGCGGATAATTGAACGCTATTTTTGTGGCTGGCCTTAAAATTGATTCGGTTAATATTATATTTCCGAATAAAAAATCGAGATAAAAAAATATATTTCTTGACTTATCTCTTTAAAAAAAGTCGATCCACTATATTTTGATTAATTGCAAATCAGCAAATATTTACTTTGCGGACAGTAGAGGCAGTTATTAGTTAGGTATTAATAATTATAACCAATAATGATTTAAATATTATGACTAGGCATACAAGGTAGGTATGTAGTTATTAAAAGCGAACAAACGGGAAGCACATATCACTAATTACAGTGAAACCACGGCTTATCGGACTAATAGAGGGAAATGTCAGTTGTACGTTAATGACGAATGTCCGTTAACACCGTCGGTCATGATATAGGTATGTGTACCTACACACACACGTTAGTATAACTATCATTTGTCGCGCATAATACATAAACACTAGAATACATTCAGAAAGAAATTATCTTTGTTATTATTGGTATTTCAGAAACTAATATCCATAATTCATATCACTGTAGCCGTATAACGTATTGTGTGAGAAACTAATATCCATAATTCATATCACTGTAGCCGTATAACGTATTGTGTGAGAAACTAATATCCATAATTCATATCACTGTAGCCGTATAACGTATTGTGTGAGAAACTAATATCCATAATTCATATCACTGTAGCCGTATAACGTATTGTGTGAGAAACTAATATCCATAATTCATATCACTGTAGCCGTATAACGTATTGTGTGAGAAATCGCGTAGATAACAAGGGATAGTTAAAATACCAAAAAAGCAGTAGCGAATTCATTTATAAAGCCCAAAAAGACGGGCTTTCCTGGACAAAAAAAAAGAAATACATAAAAAATAAATAAATCAGGTAATAATTACAATATAAATAACATATCATCGCGCGCACCGGTTCACATATTGCTAGTTACATGTTACACATGATATCCAACAGTCACTGCCATACAAAATGTATGAAACGATGTCGTCACTAAATTAAATTTTTACAAAAATTGTCTAAAACATTTTGAGATGTAGGTACTACTATAATGTATGTATTTTTTTATATAAAATTTAATAATCTACTTGGGGTGTTTCGGCGGTTTTTGATATAAAAAAAATGGAAATATAAGTAGTTAAACATATAAATTAGTCATTAAAAATGTTTTTCCTAGTAAAAAAATCTCCAATTGAAGAGTTTGATGATTCTTTCTCATGTACCTCTGAAGCACTTCCTTCCTATTAAAAAAAAGAATCATTAAAATTGGATAATGTGGTAAGTATAGAATTACTACCGCTGAAGAGAAAATTGAAGAGTTTTATTATTTTCTCGAGGATCTAATAATCAGATCTTGACCAAATTAAAATGGGATCAACCGGAAAATACATTCTTTCTAATAAAAGAAGAATAATCGAAATCGTATAACGTGGTAAAAAGTTATCGCTGAACATACATAAAAAGGTTCACGTCCAATTGAAAACCTCAATTCTATTTTTAAGAACTCTATTTCAGACCATTTTGTAAATTTTGAGATAAATCAACCCCGTTGGAAAACTAGTCAGTTAATGTATTGAATCTTATGAAAAGTTCAGATTTACCAAGATAAGCAAGAAATACCGTATTTAAAATATGTATACCATTTTACCTGTTCCAAACCTTTGTAGTAAGGCTACGCGTTGATAGCTCATGAAGACTTTTATCACAAAAAGTGATTTCATTTCAAGGATCAAATTAAATCTTCGTCCTTCAAGAACCAAACGAAATTTTAAATATATATATAATATATTGAAATACCATCGACGGCGACGTTAAAAGAACTTTCCCAGTAAGAGCAGTAAGTAATCGAATATTTTTAATTTTCAATTATTTTACAAAATAATGCATGGACTTTTAAAACGAATTGAAAATAAATGTAAATAATTGTAAAACTCTTTATGTATAATTAAAAAGGAGTATGCACCTAAGAATACTTCGTCAATATTTTGACTCTACACTCCACAGTGGTTCCCACCAATCATTAATCTGTGAAAATGTACTGAACGTAAATCATGCGAAAAGCTCATTTGTCTTACTGAAGTAATTAATTTTATAATTTCTAAAAACCACTCACCTTTAATCATTCATGATAATTCAATTAGAGGATAAGTAGGCACACTTTCTTACCTGTGGAAAAAAGAAAAGAAAAAATAATTAACAAAATTTTGTTTTTATCATGAAACACAAAAATAGCAAGTTTTTCTCTGATATGCAATAATTTTTTTATATATTATTACTTGAGATGAATTGAAGTTATGAACTATTAGGGGCAGAACTCAAGATTTTAGTGTTTTCTAATTTACACTGCGTTTTTCGAACTGATGGTTGGTAGTAGGTCTCATAAGTATTTTTTTATATTAAAGAGTATGTGATAGAGAAATTATGCAAAACTAATTATTTTTTGTTAGTACTATATGAGTAAATCTTTATATCTATAATTCATGTGTACATATGTCACTGAACTCCTCCTAAACGGCTGAACCGATTTTGATGAAACTTTTTATGTGTGTTTATGCGAGTCCCTAAATGGTTTAGATTCACAATAAGGAATTTTATACATTAATATAATAAAAGAAACTAGAGTCTACAATCCGCATTCTGTTTCCGGTTGGCTCTCTGATTGGTTGAGATCTCGTAGTAATAAGTCAAATGAGCTGTGAAATTTTATATTTAATGCGAAAAATTAAAAGAATATATAAATTTAATTTATAATAATTTATAATTCAATTTATAAAGCAACTCGCTCACGCGAGTCGCTATTATTATTATATACAAACTTAAACCTAACCTAATAATGCAAAAAAGAAGAGCTGGTACTAGACGCTTCTATAAAAGAATAATGAAAATATCGATTGTCATAAATATTTTAGAAAAATGCATTTTGAATACTGGCAACATTGCTTTCGATATGTCATATTTGTATGCAATGTTGGTCATGCCATTAAAACTTGATGTTTTTTTTGTGTGCGGTATTTGTTTTCATATACCACCTCGGAACAGGCCTGGCCTAGTGAGATGGTACAAACCAACCCATATATTTGAAATAATTTTAAGTGTAATTTTATTGATGTATTTTTACTTGTACTTATTTTGTAATTTTTTAATTTTGGTATTAATAATAAAAAAAAATATATTTTTAATATTTTATGAAATTATTAAGTTATTTGTATATTTTTTTAATATTATTGTATGGAGCGATTTAGGTTCTTTACAAATATATCCTGTTTTAAGTGGTATTTCGACGATACGTATACCTAAGTCATCTCAATGTAATATTTCGTAATATTTTCGTGTAAATATTTCTATTAATTTATGAATATTATATTAAATAATTTATTTTTATGTACCTATATTATAATCATTATATTATCGTGTGACATTATTATATTGTGATATATTTTGTTCTTGAGAGCGAAATGTAAAAAACCTCCGTAATGTAAAGTGAAATATACATTCTGTGATTGAAACGTCAAGATCAAACAACAAACGTATATTAATCAACAAACAAGTGTAGGAGTAAATAAATAAATAAATTTTCTATAGTGAAAAAATGGACAGCTCCGTAATATAAAATGAGATTATAAATATATATTTTAATATAAAATGAGGTTATAAATATATATTTTGTGTTTGAAAGATATATAGAAACTCTTGTGGCATTTTGGCATTTTTTTAAATAATAACTAATTTACGTTTCAAAATTCAAAATAGACCAAGATTTAATTTGAGGTTTCTCCAAACATCTCAATATCCAACTCAAATAAAATAATAAATATTATAAGTATGAGATTCTGTATTTTCGATTTTTTTTTTGTGAATTTATTCGTCAATATAATAATTCTAATGCATTTGCTTTGAGATAGAGAGAGAGAGAGAGAGAGAATATCAAAAAATATATAAATGAAATGGAATGTGTGAAAGGGAGTAGCAAAACTGCTGCGCAGGGTCAGATTTTTCTATTATCATTTCTGGTGTCCCATCGGCGTCGGGTAATCGAAACTATAACAGGCAATCAATACATCTTACATAGGTACGTAGTTTACTACCCATTCTGAATGTTGCCTTATTTAGGTGAGGCAAGACTGATATGTGGGTATACACGCATGTGTAGTGCTTCCTTTTATAAGGTAATCCACACTTGTCGCTGTGGGATATGCCGTGATAGCGTGTGGTATTTTTATGTTTATAAAACCAGCTGTGGAAGACTCAGAGGAGGCCTATGTCAAATACTGGACTAATTTTGTTATGAAATGTTTTTTTTTCTATATAAATGCAAGGCATATTTCGTTTCACTTTTTGTAATTTGTTTTCGTTTCATTTTTTTATTAGTCAGTTTATTATATTTGTTTTGTGTAGTAATAAAAAATAAATAAATATAACTGATTTTTGGGGGAATAAACTACATATAACCTAACCTAAAAAAGTTAAAAAAATTTGCTGTTGTACATATAATAAGTAATCTGGGGGGCAAGTCTGGTTCGACCGGCGAAATCAAAACCCCAGTGATTACCCATATCATGGATATAGTTATAGTATGAAGTTATATGACATCTAAAGATATTGTAGAAATCTATATAATAATTATATCCATGATATGGGTAATCACGAGGGTTTTGATTTCGCCGGTTGAACCAGACTTGCCCCCCAGGTTTGTTGGAAGAAATTGCGTAATGGCAATAAGGCCGCCACTGTGCAATTTGTTTATATTATAGACAAAAACACAAATAAATTTTGACGTAATTTCATTGAGAGTTGAATATTATGATAGAGTCGTGTCTCTTCCGGAACTCCTCAAATAGCAGTTCCGGAAACTCGCCAGTGACGTCCATTCCTCGTCCGAGACATCCGGCAGCGGTGGACATTATTAATAGGCACCACGCCGGCCGCCTCCCTCCATCACTACCTCGCTCAACACTGCCCATACACAGACAACATTAGCGAACCGGAAATTCATCTGGCGCAGTATCGACACCGATATGGACCAATTCAAGGGCCCGAAAAAAAGATATACATGTGGAAGTTAATAATATTTTTACTCTCCACACTATGGAATAGGGGAGAGTCATGATTTCGCAAAATTTAAGCGTATTTTTTTTACATCAATTTCTCAATGGGTATCATGTAGAGAATGCACACTATGAGTTTCGTCGTGATGTGTTTGTGTGTATGGCGTATACGCTGTACGCCGTACGCCGTACGCCGTACGCCGTAGCATTTATCATTTTTGTGTCCTCTCTACAGCCCAAACTATAAGTCTGATCGACTTCATATTAACATCATATGTGTAAAGTGCAAAGACCTAGAGCTGATTAGTTTTCCATAGACAACTTTTGATTTCTTCTCTATGAATTCATCATTTACGTTGTTTTTTTTTTGTGTCCTCTCTGCAGCCCAAACTATAAGTCCGATTGACTTCATATTGATATCACATGTTAAGTCCATAAACTTAGAGCTGATTAGTTTTCCATAGACAACGGTTCATTTTTTCCCAATGTTTCTTTATGATTTCATCTATTAAAACTGAAAAAATGCTCTCACGACCTGGAAATTAGAGATATTTTAATTTGGTTTCAACTATTTATACAACACCAAGAATCTTCATAAAATTGTATTCAAAGTTGGTCAATGTTAAAAGAAAAATATTCAACGGTTTCAAAAATTATATTTTATTTAATGGATATTTGTATGAAACTTATATGTAACAAGAGAATTTTTTTATATTTGGCAATGTTCAGTTCATTGATTTCATATTGATATAAGAATATTAATAGCTTGAACTTAGAACTGATTAGCTTTTCATAGATATCATAAAATTTCTTCATATGATATCACGTGTCAACATTGTCAAAATGCTCTAACGCTCTTTGAAACAAAATTTATCTGCTTTTTTTAAAATATTTCATACAACATAAGCAGTCTTCACTATACTGCATTAATAGTTTGTCTATCTTAACATAAAAATATACTATCGGAAGAAAATTTATATTCCTGTTAGTAACATTTAGTATGAATAAAAATGTAATTAGATAAATTTCTATTTATGGAAACGTTCAGTAATTTGATTTCATGTTATAATGTAAAGAGCTTGAACATAGAACTGATTAGCTTTCCATAAATAACAAAAAAAATCTTCATATGATTTCACCTGTCAAAATTTGGAAAATGCTCTCGCGTTCTTTAGAACAAAATTTATCTGCTTTTTTTAAAAATATTTCATACAACATAAGCATTCTTCCCTATACTCCATTAATAGTTTGTCTATCTTAACATAAAAATATACTATCGGAAGAAAATTTATATTCCTGATAGTAACATTTAGTATGAATAAAAATGTAATTAGATAAATTTCTATGTATGGAAAAGTTCAGTAATTTGATTTCATGTTATAATGTAAAGAGCTTGAACATAGAACTGATTAGCTTTCCATAAATAACAAAAAAATCTTCATATGATATCACCTGTCAAAATTTGGAAAATGCTCTCGCGTTCTTTAGAACAAAATTTATCTGCTTTTTTTAAAATATTTCATACAACATAAGCATTCTTCACTATACTGCATTAATAGTTTGTTTATCTTAACATAAAAATATACTATCGGAAGAAAATTTATATTCCTGATAGTAACATTTAGTATGAATAAAAATGTAATTAGATAAATTTCTATGTATGGAAACGTTCAGTAATTTGATTTCATGTTATAATGTAAAGAACTTGAACATAGAACTGATTAGCTTTCCATAAATCAAAAAAAAATCTTCATATAATATCACGTGTCAAAATTTTGAAAATGCCTTCGCGTTCTTTAAAACAAAATTTATCTGCTTTTTTTAAAATATTTCATACAACATAAGCATTCTTCACTATACTGCATTAATTGTTTGTTTATCTTAACATAAAAATATACTATCGGAAGAAAATTTATATTCCTGATAGTAACATTTAGTATGAATAAAAATGTAATTAGATAAATTTCTATGTATGGAAAAGTTCAGTAATTTGATTTCATGTTATAATGTAAAGAGCTTGAACATAGAACTGATTAGTTTTCCATAAATAACAAAAAAAATCTTCATATGATATCACCTATCAAAATTTGGAAAATGCTCTCGCGTTCTTTAGAACAAAATTTATCTGCTTTTTTTAAAATATTTCATACAACATAAGCATTCTTCACTATACTGCATTAATAGTTTGCCTATCTTAACATAAAAATATACTATCGGAAGAAAATTTATATTCCTGATAGTAACATTTAGTATGAATAAAAATGTAATTAGATAAATTTCTATGTATGGAAACGTTCAGTAATTTGATTTCATGTTATAATGTAAAGAGCTTGAAAATAGAACTGATAAGCTTTCCATAAATAACAAAAAAATTCTTCATATGATATCACCTGTCAAAATTTGGAAAATGCTCTTGCGTTCTTTAAAACAAAATTTATCTACTTTTTTTAAAATATTTCATACAACATAAGCATTCTACACCATACTGCATTAAAATTTTGTCTATCTTATCATAAAAATATACTATCGGAAGAAAATTTATATTCCTGATAGTAACATTTAGTATGAATAAAAATGTAATTAGATAAATTTCTATGTATGGAAAAGTTCAGTAATTTGATTTCATGTTATAATGTAAAGAGCTTGAACATATAACTGATTAGCTTTCCATAAATAACAAAAAAAATCTTCATATGATATCACCTGTCAAAATTTGGAAAATGCTCTCGCGTTCTTTAGAACAAAATTTATCTGCTTTTTTTTAAATATTTCATACCACATAAGCATTCTTCCCTATACTGCATTAATAGTTTGTCTATCTTAACATAAAAATATACTATCGGAAGAAAATTTATATTCCTGATAGTAACATTTTGTATGAATAAAAATGTAATTAGATAAATTTCTATGTATGGAAATGTTCAGTAATTTGATTTCATGTTATAATGTAAAGAGCTTGAACATAGAACTGATTAGCTTTCCATAAATAACAAAAAAAATCTTCATATGATATCACCTATTAAAATTTGGAAAATGCTCTTCCGTTCTTTAGAACAAAATTTATCTGCTTTTTTTAAAATATTTCATACAACATAAGCATTCTTCCCTATACTGCATTAATAGTTTGTCTATCTTAACATAAAAATATACTATCGGAAGAAAATTTATATTCCTGATAGTAACATTTAGTATGAATAAAAATGTAATTAGATAAATTTCTATGTATGGAAAAGTTCAGTAATTTGATTTCATGTTATAATGTAAAGAGCTTGAACATAGAACTGATTAGCTTTCCATAAATAACAAAAAAATCTTCATATGATATCACCTGTCAAAATTTGGAAAATGCTCTCGCGTTCTTTAGAACAAAATTTATCTGCTTTTTTTTAAATATTTCATACAACATAAGCATTCTTCCCTATACTGCATTAATAGTTTGTCTATCTTAACATAAAAATATACTATCGGAAGAAAATTTATATTCCTGATAGTAACATTTAGTATGAATAAAAATGTAATTAGATAAATTTCTATGTATGGAAAAGTTCAGTAATTTGATTTCATGTTATAATGTAAAGAGCTTGAACATAGAACTGATTAGCTTTCCATAAATAACAAAAAAAATCTTCATATGATATCACCTGTCAAAATTTGGAAAATGCTCTCGCGTTCTTTAGAACAAAATTTATCTGCTTTTTTTTAAATATTTCATACAACATAAGCATTCTTCCCTATACTGCATTAATAGTTTGTCTATCTTAACATAAAAATATACTATCGGAAGAAAATTTATATTCCTGATAGTAACATTTAGTATGAATAAAAATGTAATTAGATAAATTTCTATGTATGGAAACGTTCAGTTATTTGATTTCATGTTATAATGTAAAGAGCTTGAACATAGAACTGATTAGCTTTCCATAAATAACAAAAAAAATCTTCATATGATATCACCTGTCAAAATTTGGAAAATGCTCTAGCGTTCTTTAGAACAAAATTTATCTGCTTTTTTTAAAATATTTCATACAACATAAGCATTCTTCCCTATACTGCATTAATAGTTTGTCTATCTTAACATAAAAATATACTATCGGAAGAAAATTTATATTCCTGATAGTAACATTTAGTATGAATAAAAATGTAATTAGATAAATTTCTATGTATGAAAACGTTCAGTAATTTGATTTCATGTTATAATGTAAAGAGCTTGAACATAGAACTGATTAGCTTTCCATAAATAACAAAAAAATCTTCATATGATATCACATGTCAAAATTTTGAAAATGCTCTCGCGTTCTTTAAATCAAAATTTATCTGCTTTTTTAAAAATATTTCATACAACATAAGCATTCTTCACTATACTGCATTAATAGTTTGTCTATCTTAACATAAAAATATACTATCGGAAGAAAATTTATATTCCTGATAGTAACATTTAGTATGAATAAAAATGTAATTAGATAAATTTCTATGTATGGAAACGTTCAGTAATTTGATTTCATGTTATAATGTAAAGAGCTTGAACATAGAACTGATTAGCTTTCCATAAATAACAAAAAAATCTTCATATGATATCACGTGTCAAAATTTTGAAAATGCTCTCGCGTTCTTTAAATCAAAATTTATCTGCTTTTTTTAAAATATTTCATACAACATAAGCATTCTTCACTATACTGCATTAATAGTTTGTTTATCTTAACATAAAAATATACTATCGGAAGAAAATTTATATTCCTGATAGTAACATTTAGTATGAATAAAAATGTAATTAGATAAATTTCTATGTATGGAAACGTTCAGTAATTTGATTTCATGTTATAATGTAAAGAGCTTGAACATAGAACTGATTAGCTTTCCATAAATAACAAAAAAATCTTCATATGATATCACGTGTCAAAATTTTGAAAATGCTCTCGCGTTCTTTAAATCAAAATTTATCTGCTTTTTTTAAAATATTTCATACAACATAAGCATTCTTCACTATACTGCATTAATAGTTTGTTTATCTTAACATAAAAATATACTATCGGAAGAAAATTTATATTCCTGGTAGTAACATTTAGTATGAATAAAAATGTAATTAGATAAATTTCTATGTATGGAAAAGTTCAGTAATTTGATTTCATGTTATAATGTAAAGAGCTTGAACATAGAACTGATTAGCTTTCCATAAATAACAAAAAAATTCTTCATATGATATCACCTGTCAAAATTTGATAAATACTCTTGCGTTCTTTAAAACAAAATTTATCTGCTTTTTTAAAAATATTTCATACAACAATAGCATTCTTCACTATACTGCATTAATAGTTTGTCTATCTTAACATAAAAATATACTATCGGAAGAAAATTTATATTCCTGATAGTAACATTTAGTATGAATAAAAATGTAATTAGATAAATTTCTATGTATGGAAACGTTCAGTAATTTGATTTCATGTTATAATGTAAAGAGCTTGAACATAGAACTGATTAGCTTTCCATAAATAACAAAAAAATTCTTCATATGATATCACCTGTCAAAATTTGGAAAATACTCTTGCGTTCTTTAAAACAAAATTTATCTGCTTTTTTAAAAATATTCCATACAACATAAGCATTCTTCACTATACTGCATTAATAGTTTGTCTATCTTAACATAAAAATATACTATCGGAAGAAAATTTATATTCCTGATAGTAACATTTAGTATGAATAAAAATGTAATTAGATAAATTTCTATGTATGGAAACGTTCAGTAATTTGATTTCATGTTATAATGTAAAGAGCTTGAACATAGAACTGATTAGCTTTCCATAAATAACAAAAAAATCTTCATATGATATCACGTGTCAAAATTTTGAAAATGCTCTCGCGTTCTTTAAATCAAAATTTATCTGCTTTTTTTAAAATATTTCATACAACATAAGCATTCTTCACTATACTGCATTAATAGTTTGTTTATCTTAACATAAAAATATACTATCGGAAGAAAATTTATATTCCTGGTAGTAACATTTAGTATGAATAAAAATGTAATTAGATAAATTTCTATGTATGGAAAAGTTCAGTAATTTGATTTCATGTTATAATGTAAAGAGCTTGAACATAGAACTGATTAGCTTTCCATAAATAACAAAAAAATCTTCATATGATATCACGTGTCAAAATTTTGAAAATGCTCTCGCGTTCTTTAAATCAAAATTTATCTGCTTTTTTTAAAATATTTCATACAACATAAGCATTCTTCACTATACGGCATTAATAGTTTGTCTATCTTAACATGAAAATATACTATCGTTAGAAAATTTATATTCCTGGTAGTAAAATTTAGAATGAATAAAATATTTCATTGTCAATATTTGTGGTGTGGAGAGTTTAGTGTTGGCCACAACCCACTCGTTTTATATTTGGCAATGTTCAGTTCATTGATTTCATATTGATATAAGAATATTAATAGCTTGAACTTAGAACTGATTAGCTTTTCATAGATATCATAAAATTTCTTCATATGATATCACGTGTCAACATTGTCAAAATGCTCTAACGCTCTTAGAAACAAAATTTATCTGCTTTTTTTAAAAAATTTCATACGACATAAGCAGTCTTCACTATACTGCATTAATAGTTTGTCTATCTTAACATAAAAATATACTATCGGAAGAAAATTTATATTCCTGATAGTAACATTTAGTATGAATAAAAATGTAATTAGATAAATTTCTATGTATGGAAACGTTCAGTAATTTGATTTCATGTTATAATGTAAAGAGCTTGAACATAGAACTGATTAGCTTTCCATAAATAACAAAAAAATCTTCATATGATATCACCTGTCAAAATTTGGAAAATACTCTCGCGTTCTTTAGAACAAAATTTATCTGCTTTTTTTAAAATATTTCATACAACATAAGCATTCTTCCCTATACTGCATTAATAGTTTGTTTATCTTAACATAAAAATATACTATCAGAAGAAAATTTATATTCCTGATAGTAACATTTAGTATGAATAAAAATGTAATTAGATAAATTTCTATGTATGGAAAAGTTCAGTAATTTGATTTCATGTTATAATGTAAAGAGCTTGAACATAGAACTGATTAGCTTTCCATAAATAACAAAAAAAATCTTCATATGATATCACCTGTCAAAATTTGGAAAATGCTCTCGCGTTCTTTAGAACAAAATTTATCTGCTTTTTTTAAAATATTTCATACAACATAAGCATTCTTCCCTATACTGCATTAATAGTTTGTCTATCTTAACATAAAAATATACTATCGGAAGAAAATTTATATTCCTGATAGTAACATTTAGTATGAATAAAAATGTAATTAGATAAATTTCTATGTATGGAAACGTTCAGTAATTTGATTTCATGTTATAATGTAAAGAGCTTGAACATAGAACTGATTAGCTTTCCATAAATAACAAAAAAAATCTTCATATGATATCACGTGTCAAAATTTTGAAATTGCTCTCGCGTTCTTTAAAACAAAATTTATCTGCTTTTTTTAAAATATTTCATACAACATAAGCATTCTTCCCTATACTGCATTAATAGTTTGTTTATCTTAATATAAAAATATACTATCGGAAGAAAATTTATATTCCTTGTAGTAACATTTAGTATGAATAAAAATGTAATTAGATAAATTTCTATGTATGGAAAAGTACAGTAATTTGATTTCATGTTATAATGTAAAGAGCTTGAACATAGAACTGATTAGCTTTCCATAAATAACAAAAAAATTCTTCATATGATATCACCTGTCAAAATTTGGAAAATACTCTTGCGTTCTTTAAAACAAAATTTATCTTCTTTTTTAAAAATATTTCATACAACATAAGCATTCTTCACTATACTGCATTAATAGTTTGTCTATCTTAACATAAAAATATACTATCGGAAGAAAATTTATATTCCTGATAGTAACATTTAGTATGAATAAAAATGTAATTAGATAAATTTCTATGTATGGAAACGTTCAGTAATTTGATTTCATGTTATAATGTAAAGAGCTTGAACATAGAACTGATTAGCTTTCCATAAATAACAAAAAAAATCTTCATATGATATCACGTGTCAAAATTTTGAAAATGCTCTCGCGTTCTTTAAAACAAAATTTATCTGCTTTTTTTAAAATATTTCATACAACAATAGCATTCTTCACTATACTGCATTAATAGTTTGTTTATCTTAATATAAAAATATACTTTCGGAAGAAAATTTATATTCCTGATAGTAACATTTAGTATGAATAAAAATGTAATAAGATAAATTTCTATGTATGGAAAAGTTCAGTAATTTGATTTCATGTTATAATGTAAAGAGCTTGAACATAGAACTGATTAGCTTTCCATAAATAACAAAAAAAATCTTCATATGATATCACGTGTCAAAATTTTGAAAATGCTCTCGCGTTCTTTAAAACAAAATTTATCTGCTTTTTTAAAAATATTTCATACAACATAAGCATTATTCACTATACTGCATTAATAGTTTGTTTATCTTAATATAAAAATATACTATCGGAAGAAAATTTATATTCCTGGTAGTAATATTTAGTATGAATAAAAATGTAATTAGATAAATTTCTATGTATGGAAAAGTTCAGTAATTTGATTTCATGTTATAATGTAAAGAGCTTGAACATAGAACTGATTAGCTTTCCATAAATAACAAAAAATTCTTCATATGATATCACCTGTCTAAATTTGGAAAATGCTCTCGCGTTCTTTAAAACAAAATTTATCTGCTTTTTTTAAAATATTTCATACAACATAAGCATTCTTCACTATACTGCATTAATAGTTTTTTTATCTTAACATAAAAATATACTATCGGAAGAAAATTTATATTCCTGATAGTAACATTTAGTATGAATAAAAATGTAATTAGATAAATTTCTATGTATGGAAACGTTCAGTAATTTGATTTCATGTTATAATGTAAAGAGCTTGAACAAAGAACTGATTAGCTTTCCATAAATAACAAAAAAAATCTTCATATGATATCACGTGTCAAAATTTTGAAAATGCTCTCGCGTTCTTTATATCAAAATTTATCTGCTTTTTTTAAAATATTTCATACAACATAAGCATTCTTCACTATACTGCATTAATAGTTTGTCTATCTTAACATAAAAATATACTATCGGAAGAAAATTTATATTCCTGTTAGTAACATTTAGTATGAATAAAAATGTAATTAGATAAATTTCTATTTATGGAAACGTTCAGTAATTTGATTTCATGTTATAATGTAAAGAGCTTGAACATAGAACTGATTAGCTTTCCATAAATAACAAAAAAAATCTTCATATGATTTCACCTGTCAAAATTTGGAAAATGCTCTCGCGTTCTTTAGAACAAAATTTATCTGCTTTTTTTAAAATATTTCATACAACATAAGCATTCTTCCCTATACTCCATTAATAGTTTGTCTATCTTAACATAAAAATATACTATCGGAAGAAAATTTATATTCCTGATAGTAACATTTAGTATGAATAAAAATGTAATTAGATAAATTTCTATGTATGGAAAAGTTCAGTAATTTGATTTCATGTTATAATGTAAAGAGCTTGAACATAGAACTGATTAGCTTTCCATAAATAACAAAAAAATCTTCATATGATATCACCTGTCAAAATTTGGAAAATGCTCTCGCGTTCTTTAGAACAAAATTTATCTGCTTTTTTTAAAATATTTCATACAACATAAGCATTCTTCACTATACTGCATTAATAGTTTGTTTATCTTAACATAAAAATATACTATCGGAAGAAAATTTATATTCCTGATAGTAACATTTAGTATGAATAAAAATGTAATTAGATAAATTTCTATGTATGGAAACGTTCAGTAATTTGATTTCATGTTATAATGTAAAGAACTTGAACATAGAACTGATTAGCTTTCCATAAATCAAAAAAAAATCTTCATATAATATCACGTGTCAAAATTTTGAAAATGCCTTCGCGTTCTTTAAAACAAAATTTATCTGCTTTTTTTAAAATATTTCATACAACATAAGCATTCTTCACTATACTGCATTAATTGTTTGTTTATCTTAACATAAAAATATACTATCGGAAGAAAATTTATATTCCTGATAGTAACATTTAGTATGAATAAAAATGTAATTAGATAAATTTCTATGTATGGAAAAGTTCAGTAATTTGATTTCATGTTATAATGTAAAGAGCTTGAACATAGAACTGATTAGTTTTCCATAAATAACAAAAAAAATCTTCATATGATATCACCTATCAAAATTTGGAAAATGCTCTCGCGTTCTTTAGAACAAAATTTATCTGCTTTTTTTAAAATATTTCATACAACATAAGCATTCTTCACTATACTGCATTAATAGTTTGCCTATCTTAACATAAAAATATACTATCGGAAGAAAATTTATATTCCTGATAGTAACATTTAGTATGAATAAAAATGTAATTAGATAAATTTCTATGTATGGAAACGTTCAGTAATTTGATTTCATGTTATAATGTAAAGAGCTTGAAAATAGAACTGATAAGCTTTCCATAAATAACAAAAAAATTCTTCATATGATATCACCTGTCAAAATTTGGAAAATGCTCTTGCGTTCTTTAAAACAAAATTTATCTACTTTTTTTAAAATATTTCATACAACATAAGCATTCTACACCATACTGCATTAAAATTTTGTCTATCTTATCATAAAAATATACTATCGGAAGAAAATTTATATTCCTGATAGTAACATTTAGTATGAATAAAAATGTAATTAGATAAATTTCTATGTATGGAAAAGTTCAGTAATTTGATTTCATGTTATAATGTAAAGAGCTTGAACATATAACTGATTAGCTTTCCATAAATAACAAAAAAAATCTTCATATGATATCACCTGTCAAAATTTGGAAAATGCTCTCGCGTTCTTTAGAACAAAATTTATCTGCTTTTTTTTAAATATTTCATACCACATAAGCATTCTTCCCTATACTGCATTAATAGTTTGTCTATCTTAACATAAAAATATACTATCGGAAGAAAATTTATATTCCTGATAGTAACATTTTGTATGAATAAAAATGTAATTAGATAAATTTCTATGTATGGAAATGTTCAGTAATTTGATTTCATGTTATAATGTAAAGAGCTTGAACATAGAACTGATTAGCTTTCCATAAATAACAAAAAAAATCTTCATATGATATCACCTATTAAAATTTGGAAAATGCTCTTCCGTTCTTTAGAAAAAAATTTATCTGCTTTTTTTAAAATATTTCATACAACATAAGCATTCTTCCCTATACTGCATTAATAGTTTGTCTATCTTAACATAAAAATATACTATCGGAAGAAAATTTATATTCCTGATAGTAACATTTAGTATGAATAAAAATGTAATTAGATAAATTTCTATGTATGGAAAAGTTCAGTAATTTGATTTCATGTTATAATGTAAAGAGCTTGAACATAGAACTGATTAGCTTTCCATAAATAACAAAAAAATCTTCATATGATATCACCTGTCAAAATTTGGAAAATGCTCTCGCGTTCTTTAGAACAAAATTTATCTGCTTTTTTTTAAATATTTCATACAACATAAGCATTCTTCCCTATACTGCATTAATAGTTTGTCTATCTTAACATAAAAATATACTATCGGAAGAAAATTTATATTCCTGATAGTAACATTTAGTATGAATAAAAATGTAATTAGATAAATTTCTATGTATGGAAAAGTTCAGTAATTTGATTTCATGTTATAATGTAAAGAGCTTGAACATAGAACTGATTAGCTTTCCATAAATAACAAAAAAAATCTTCATATGATATCACCTGTCAAAATTTGGAAAATGCTCTCGCGTTCTTTAGAACAAAATTTATCTGCTTTTTTTTAAATATTTCATACAACATAAGCATTCTTCCCTATACTGCATTAATAGTTTGTCTATCTTAACATAAAAATATACTATCGGAAGAAAATTTATATTCCTGATAGTAACATTTAGTATGAATAAAAATGTAATTAGATAAATTTCTATGTATGGAAACGTTCAGTTATTTGATTTCATGTTATAATGTAAAGAGCTTGAACATAGAACTGATTAGCTTTCCATAAATAACAAAAAAAATCTTCATATGATATCACCTGTCAAAATTTGGAAAATGCTCTAGCGTTCTTTAGAACAAAATTTATCTGCTTTTTTTAAAATATTTCATACAACATAAGCATTCTTCCCTATACTGCATTAATAGTTTGTCTATCTTAACATAAAAATATACTATCGGAAGAAAATTTATATTCCTGATAGTAACATTTAGTATGAATAAAAATGTAATTAGATAAATTTCTATGTATGAAAACGTTCAGTAATTTGATTTCATGTTATAATGTAAAGAGCTTGAACATAGAACTGATTAGCTTTCCATAAATAACAAAAAAATCTTCATATGATATCACATGTCAAAATTTTGAAAATGCTCTCGCGTTCTTTAAATCAAAATTTATCTGCTTTTTTAAAAATATTTCATACAACATAAGCATTCTTCACTATACTGCATTAATAGTTTGTCTATCTTAACATAAAAATATACTATCGGAAGAAAATTTATATTCCTGGTAGTAACATTTAGTATGAATAAAAATGTAATTAGATAAATTTCTATGTATGGAAAAGTTCAGTAATTTGATTTCATGTTATAATGTAAAGAGCTTGAACATAGAACTGATTAGCTTTCCATAAATAACAAAAAAATCTTCATATGATATCACGTGACAAAATTTTGAAAATGCTCTCGCGTTCTTTAAATCAAAATTTATCTGCTTTTTTTAAAATATTTCATACAACATAAGCATTCTTCACTATACTGCATTAATAGTTTGTTTATCTTAACATAAAAATATACTATCGGAAGAAAATTTATATTCCTGGTAGTAACATTTAGTATGAATAAAAATGTAATTAGATAAATTTCTATGTATGGAAAAGTTCAGTAATTTGATTTCATGTTATAATGTAAAGAGCTTGAACATAGAACTGATTAGCTTTCCATAAATAACAAAAAAAATCTTCATATGATATCACCTGTCAAAATTTGGAAAATGCTCTCGCGTTCTTTAGAACAAAATTTATCTGCTTTTTTTAAAATATTTCATACAACATAAGCATTCTTCCCTATACTGCATTAATAGTTTGTCTATCTTAACATAAAAATATACTAACGGAAGAAAATTTATATTCCTGATAGTAACATTTAGTATGAATAAAAATGTAATTAGATAAATTTCTATGTATGGAAACGTTCAGTAATTTGATTTCATGTTATAATGTAAAGAGCTTGAACATAGAACTGATTAGCTTTCCATAAATAGCAAAAAAATCTTCATATGATATCACGTGTCAAAATTTTGAAAATGCTCTCGCGTTCTTTAAATCAAAATTTATCTGCTTTTTTTAAAAATATTTCATACAACATAAGCATTCTTCACTATACTGCATTAATAGTTTGTTTATCTTAACATAAAAATATACTATCGGAAGAAAATTTATATTCCTGATAGTAACATTTAGTATGAATAAAAATGTAATTAGATAAATTTCTATGTATGGAAACGTTCAGTAATTTGATTTCATGTTATAATGTAAAGAGCTTGAACATAGAACTGATTAGCTTTCCATAAATAACAAAAAAAATCTTCATATGATATCACCTGTCAAAATTTGGAAAATGCTCTCGCGTTCTTTAGAACAAAATTTATCTGCTTTTTTTAAAATATTTCATGCAACATAAGCATTCTTCCCTATACTGCATTAATAGTTTGTCTATCTTAACATAAAAATATACTAACGGAAGAAAATTTATATTCCTGATAGTAACATTTAGTATGAATAAAAATGTAATTAGATAAATTTCTATGTATGGAAACGTTCAGTAATTTGATTTCATGTTATAATGTAAAGAGCTTGAACATAGAACTGATTAGCTTTCCATAAATAGCAAAAAAATCTTCATATGATATCACGTGTCAAAATTTTGAAAATGCTCTCGCGTTCTTTAAATCAAAATTTATCTGCTTTTTTTAAAATATTTCATACAACATAAGCATTCTTCACTATACTGCATTAATAGTTTGTTTATCTTAACATAAAAATATACTATCGGAAGAAAATTTATATTCCTGGTAGTAACATTTAGTATGAATAAAAATGTAATTAGATAAATTTCTATGTATGGAAAAGTTCAGTAATTTGATTTCATGTTATAATGTAAAGAGCTTGAACATAGAACTGATTAGCTTTCCATAAATAACAAAAAAAATTTTCATATGATATCACGTGTCAAAATTTTGAAAATGCTCTCGCGTTCTTTAAATCAAAATTTATCTGCTTTTTTTAAAATATTTCATACAACATAAGCATTCTTCACTATACGGCATTAATAGTTTGTCTATCTTAACATGAAAATATACTATCGTTAGAAAATTTATATTCCTGGTAGTAAAATTTAGAATGAATAAAATATTTCATTGTCAATATTTGTGGTGTGGAGAGTTTAGTGTTGGCCACAACCCACTCGTTTTATATTTGGCAATGTTCAGTTCATTGATTTCATATTGATATAAGAATATTAATAGCTTGAACTTAGAACTGATTAGCTTTTCATAGATATCATAAAATTTCTTCATATGATATCACGTGTCAACATTGTCAAAATGCTCTAACGCTCTTAGAAACAAAATTTATCTGCTTTTTTTAAAAAATTTCATACGACATAAGCAGTCTTCACTATACTGCATTAATAGTTTGTCTATCTTAACATAAAAATATACTATCGGAAGAAAATTTATATTCCTGATAGTAACATTTAGTATGAATAAAAATGTAATTAGATAAATTTCTATGTATGGAAACGTTCAGTAATTTGATTTCATGTTATAATGTAAAGAGCTTGAACATAGAACTGATTAGCTTTCCATAAATAACAAAAAAAATCTTCATATGATATCACCTGTCAAAATTTGGAAAATACTCTCGCGTTCTTTAGAACAAAATTTATCTGCTTTTTTTAAAATATTTCATACAACATAAGCATTCTTCCCTATACTGCATTAATAGTTTGTTTATCTTAACATAAAAATATACTATCAGAAGAAAATTTATATTCCTGATAGTAACATTTAGTATGAATAAAAATGTAATTAGATAAATTTCTATGTATGGAAAAGTTCAGTAATTTGATTTCATGTTATAATGTAAAGAGCTTGAACATAGAACTGATTAGCTTTCCATAAATAACAAAAAAAATCTTCATATGATATCACCTGTCAAAATTTGGAAAATGCTCTCGCGTTCTTTAGAACAAAATTTATCTGCTTTTTTTAAAATATTTCATACAACATAAGCATTCTTCCCTATACTGCATTAATAGTTTGTCTATCTTAACATAAAAATATACTATCGGAAGAAAATTTATATTCCTGATAGTAACATTTAGTATGAATAAAAATGTAATTAGATAAATTTCTATGTATGGAAACGTTCAGTAATTTGATTTCATGTTATAATGTAAAGAGCTTGAACATAGAACTGATTAGCTTTCCATAAATAACAAAAAAAATCTTCATATGATATCACGTGTCAAAATTTTGAAATTGCTCTCGCGTTCTTTAAAACAAAATTTATCTGCTTTTTTTAAAATATTTCATACAACATAAGCATTCTTCCCTATACTGCATTAATAGTTTGTTTATCTTAATATAAAAATATACTATCGGAAGAAAATTTATATTCCTTGTAGTAACATTTAGTATGAATAAAAATGTAATTAGATAAATTTCTATGTATGGAAAAGTACAGTAATTTGATTTCATGTTATAATGTAAAGAGCTTGAACATAGAACTGATTAGCTTTCCATAAATAACAAAAAAATTCTTCATATGATATCACCTGTCAAAATTTGGAAAATACTCTTGCGTTCTTTAAAACAAAATTTATCTTCTTTTTTAAAAATATTTCATACAACATAAGCATTCTTCACTATACTGCATTAATAGTTTGTCTATCTTAACATAAAAATATACTATCGGAAGAAAATTTATATTCCTGATAGTAACATTTAGTATGAATAAAAATGTAATTAGATAAATTTCTATGTATGGAAACGTTCAGTAATTTGATTTCATGTTATAATGTAAAGAGCTTGAACATAGAACTGATTAGCTTTCCATAAATAACAAAAAAAATCTTCATATGATATCACGTGTCAAAATTTTGAAAATGCTCTCGCGTTCTTTAAAACAAAATTTATCTGCTTTTTTTAAAATATTTCATACAACAATAGCATTCTTCACTATACTGCATTAATAGTTTGTTTATCTTAATATAAAAATATACTTTCGGAAGAAAATTTATATTCCTGATAGTAACATTTAGTATGAATAAAAATGTAATAAGATAAATTTCTATGTATGGAAAAGTTCAGTAATTTGATTTCATGTTATAATGTAAAGAGCTTGAACATAGAACTGATTAGCTTTCCATAAATAACAAAAAAAATCTTCATATGATATCACGTGTCAAAATTTTGAAAATGCTCTCGCGTTCTTTAAAACAAAATTTATCTGCTTTTTTAAAAATATTTCATACAACATAAGCATTATTCACTATACTGCATTAATAGTTTGTTTATCTTAATATAAAAATATACTATCGGAAGAAAATTTATATTCCTGGTAGTAATATTTAGTATGAATAAAAATGTAATTAGATAAATTTCTATGTATGGAAAAGTTCAGTAATTTGATTTCATGTTATAATGTAAAGAGCTTGAACATAGAACTGATTAGCTTTCCATAAATAACAAAAAATTCTTCATATGATATCACCTGTCTAAATTTGGAAAATGCTCTCGCGTTCTTTAAAACAAAATTTATCTGCTTTTTTTAAAATATTTCATACAACATAAGCATTCTTCACTATACTGCATTAATAGTTTTTTTATCTTAACATAAAAATATACTATCGGAAGAAAATTTATATTCCTGATAGTAACATTTAGTATGAATAAAAATGTAATTAGATAAATTTCTATGTATGGAAACGTTCAGTAATTTGATTTCATGTTATAATGTAAAGAGCTTGAACAAAGAACTGATTAGCTTTCCATAAATAACAAAAAAAATCTTCATATGATATCACGTGTCAAAATTTTGAAAATGCTCTCGCGTTCTTTATATCAAAATTTATCTGCTTTTTTTAAAATATTTCATACAACATAAGCATTCTTCACTATACTGCATTAATAGTTTGTCTATCTTAACATAAAAATATACTATCGGAAGAAAATTTATATTCCTGATAGTAACATTTAGTATGAATAAAAATGTAATTAGATAAATTTCTATGTATGGAAACGTTCAGTAATTTGATTTCATGTTATAATGTAAAGAGCTTGAACATAGAACTGATTAGCTTTCCATAAATAACAAAAAAATCTTCATATGATATCACGTGTCAAAATTTTGAAAATGCTCTCGCGTTCTTTATATCAAAATTTATCTGCTTTTTTTAAAATATTTCATACAACATAAGCATTCTTCACTATACTGCATTAATAGTTTTTTTATCTTAACATAAAAATATACTATCGGAAGAAAATTTATATTCCTGGTAGCAACATTTAGTATGAATAAAAATGTAATTAGATAAATTTCTATGTATGGAAAAGTTCAGTAATTTGATTTCATGTTATAATGTAAAGAGCTTGAACATAGAACTGATTAGCTTTCCATAAATAACAAAAAAATTCTTCATATGATATCACCTGTCAAAATTTGGAAAATACTCTTGCGTTCTTTAAAACAAAATTTATCTGCTTTTTTTAAAATATTTCATACAACATAAGCATTCTTCACTATACTGCATTAATAGTTTGTCTATCTTAACATAAAAATATACTATCAGAAGAAAATTTATATTCCTGATAGTAACATTTAGTATGAATAAAAATGTAATTAGATAAATTTCTATGTATGGAAACGTTCAGTAATTTGATTTCATGTTATAATGTAAAGAGCTTGAACATAGAACTGATTAGCTTTCCATAAATAACAAAAAAATTCTTCATATGATATCACCTGTCAAAATTTGGAAAATACTCTTGCGTTCTTTAAAACAAAATTTATCTGCTTTTTTAAAAATATTTCATACAACATAAGCATTCTTCACTATACTGCATTAATAGTTTGTCTATCTTAACATAAAAATATACTATCGGAAGAAAATTTATATTCCTGATAGTAACATTTAGTATGAATAGAAATGTAATAAGATAAATTTCTATGTATGGAAAAGTTCAGTAATTTGATTTCATGTTATAATGTAAAGAGCTTGAACATAGAACTGATTAGCTTTCCATAAATAACAAAAAAAATCTTCATATGATATCACGTGTCAAAATTTTGAAAATGCTCTCGCGTTCTTTAAAACAAAATTTATCTGCTTTTTTTAAAATATTTCATACAACATAAGCATTATTCACTATACTGCATTAATAGATTGTTTATCTTAATATAAAAATATACTATCGGAAGAAAATTTATATTCCTGGTAGTAATATTTAGTATGAATAAAAATGTAATTAGATAAATTTCTATGTATGGAAAAGTTCAGTAATTTGATTTCATGTTATAATGTAAAGAGCTTGAACATAGAACTGATTAGCTTTCCATAAATAACAAAAAAATTCTTCATATGATATCACCTGTCAAAATTTGGAAAATGCTCTCGCGTTCTTTAAAACAAAATTTATCTGCTTTTTTTAAAATATTTCATACAACATAAGCATTCTTCACTATACTGCATTAATAGTTTGTCTATCTTAACATAAAAATATACTATCGGAAGAAAATTTATATTCCTGATAGTAACAGGAAATAGATAAATTAGATAAATTTCTATGTATGGAAAAGTTCAGTAATTTGATTTCATGTTATAATGTAAAGAGCTTGAACATAGAACTGATTAGCTTTCCATAAATAACAATAAATTTCTTCATATGATATCACGTGTCAAAATTTTGAAAATGCTCTCGCGTTCTTTAAAACAAAATTTATCTGCTTTTTTTATAATATTTCATACAACATAAGCATTCTTCACTATACGGCATTAATAGTTTGTCTATCTTAACATGAAAATATACTATCGTTAGAAAATTTATATTCCTGGTAGTAAAATTTAGAATGAATAAAATATTTCATTGTCAATATTTGTGGTGTGGAGAGTTTAGTGTTGTCCACAACCCACTCGTTTTAAACAATTTTCGTATAAAAAAAACATAAATAAAAAATTACTGCAAACCAAAGACATTTTATATATAGACACGTTATATGAGAACAAAACGCTCTACAAAAAATGGTACGATTTAAGGAATTCTTACAATACCACCAAGAAAGAGCAAGGAATGACGGAATACATTAATGAGAAAGAGATAATACAACAATAAATATTTATACACAAACTGCAGACGTATTTTCTAATTTATCTCACATTATAATTAGGTACATATCTCTCACACCATATTATGTCTGTGAAAGAGACGAACTTATATTAAAAGGGTGACTATATTTTTCATTTTGAATTTGCATCATTAGGTACCTACTACAAAAAGAATATTTTTTTTTTAATTGAAGAAGATCAAAATATCTGGAAAAATACGATGTAACGTTGCATTAATGCATCTGGTTAAGTTAATAAACCAAAAAAAAAACTTTATATCGTTGAATGGAAAATTAATGTGTTTTAGGTTTATTTACTAAACCTGAAGCATTATTGCAACGTCACATCATATTTTTCTAGGTATTTTTGTCTTCTTTAATTTAAAAAATATATGTTGAACTACGACTTACATATATTTTATTAAAAATATAAGATAAACGTTGAAAATCGGGGTATGCCATTATATTTCTACAAGAATTTATACAGAACATTATCAAAAATAAAGATATATTTTTCTTTATTAATACCCAAACTATCTAAATTATTTTTTTCAAAACGATTTGATAAGAAATAATGATGGTATATTAAATTGAAAAATAGGTACGTTGGCAGCAGTCCCCCCCTTAAGTTACAGATTAGCGAAAAAGCGAATCCTCTCTGTATTGCATTCACTGCTTTCACAAGCAAATGTGACTTGACGCGTATTTACAAAATGTACCAAAATGTAAATTCTATTTGAATCAGTTAAAGTAGTATTTTTTAAACTCGTGACGACACCGGCGTCTTCACAAGGTAGATTTCATAAATATGCTGACTTGAATTATCGGCATCGTATTTCTATGGTAATTTTTACATGTTTTCATCATACAAGATTGTATTGAGATTTTGTCTTCTTCCTCTGGTTTTAGGCCGAGGGCCTGTTTTTTCAGTCGGAGACTGCCTCTTGTGATCTGGATGTCCAGCTGTCACTCCATCTTTTTGCTGGTCTCCCCCTTCCTTTACGACCCTCCGGGACTTCCTTGGAGACAATTTTGGGTAGTCGCGTGTCTCCCATTCTCTCGACGTGGTCTCTCCATTGACGCCTTCGACCTCTACCCCAGCGGATGATGTCGGATGGGATTTTGTATTTGTCTATATTTAGGTATACCAATTTTCAGCGTTTTAGCTTATATGGTTTTTGAGATATATGGAAAAATAAAAAAAAAATCAAAAGTTGACAGCCCCTGATTAAAACAAATATTCAAAATTCTGAGTATAAAAGTTTTGTAGGCCTATAATTTTCTGTATTTCTTGAAATTTTAGTCTCTGTGCATTGAGCGGATCAAAAGTTATAAAGAACGGACGGACACCCACACAGACACACGGAGACACTAAATGTTCTACTCCAATTCTGAGTAAATCGATATAGTTATGGAAAATGTATGCTGCAAAACCTCTAAGTTGGTGATTTTTTATTCCAAATTTGGAAAAATCGTGAAAAATATAGACCCTGCATACAAATCTCGCGTATCTTGGCTTGATACTTGTCGATATGTTAAGAGAAATAAAATCTATTGAACAAATCGACAGTTGGAAAACAAAATGAAAACTCTGTTTCCAACGTGTCTTGAAGTAGGTATGAATATTTATGTTTGTATTTTTAACAAATTTATGTGACATTAAATTGAATTTGTTCATCACAAGAAATCAATAGAAAAACAATCACTGCAAGAACAAAATTATTTATCCCGCAAATAAAGTAAATAATTTGCACGTTTAATTTTTTTTTCTCGTTGACTATGTGTAGTATTCCACTATAAAAAATAATCGCTGTCTTTTTTTTTTCTTCTTCTTCTTCTTCTTGTTAGCCTACTCCCGTCCACTCCTGGACGAAGGCCTCCTCCATTTCTCTCCACTTTGCTCTGTCTTGAGCTGCCTGCATCCAGTTTATACCAGCATATCTTAAAATGTCGTCTCTCCATCGCAATGGTGGCCTCCCCACGCTCCTGGTTGCTGCTCTTGGTCTCCATGTTATGACTCTTTTTGGCCATCTGTCATCCGAGCTTCTGGCCACGTGACCTGCCCATCGCCATTTTAGAGTTGCTATACGTTTGGCGACGTCTATAATTCTTGTTTGTTGCCTAATTATTTCATTCCGCACTCTATCTCTCAAGGTTATACCCAACATGGCTCTTTCCATGGCTCTTTGAGTAATCCTTATTTTTTCCATGCTTCATTTGGTCAGTGTCGCAGTCTCTAAGCCATATGTTGCTACTGGTGTTATGCACGTTTCGTATACTTTCCGCTTAAGGTTTATGGGTATTTTGCGGTTTTTAAGTATTGACCCATTTTCCCAAAGGCTACCCAGCTTAGTCCAATTCTTCTTTGGACTTCAGCAGTTTGGTTTTCTCTGCCCAATTGTATGGTGTGCCCCAAATATACATAGTGTTTTACATTTTCAATTTGGTTGCCGTCCACCATAATTTGAGAGCCTTCTGTGCCCATCACCTTCGTTTTTGCCAGATTCATACAGAGGCCTACCTTCTTAGATGCTTCATTCATTTCTTGGAGCATTCTAGCCAGTTCCTCAGGCTCACTACTCAGGATTATAATATCATCAGCGAAGCGTAAGTGATTTAAGTATTTACCATCGATGTATATTCCCCTTGATTCCCAACCCAGGCTTTTAAATGCATATTCCAGTGCCAGCGTGAACAGCTTTGGAGATATTGTGTCTCCTTGTCTGATTCCTCTTTTGACTCGTATCTTTTCTGTTTTCCAATCATCGTTCACTTTGATTTGGATAGTCGTGCTGTTGTATAGATTTTCCACTAGTCTGGTATACCTTGAATCTATGCGTGCTTGGTCCATTGCCGCCTTTTTTTACGATTGTTTTATTCCTTTCCAGGCAAAACTAAAACATAAAATAATTGTAAAAGAAAACACAATGTTTAATTTCTATGAAGTAAATATTAGGTGCCATTCTAGAACTAAAGTTTCTATGAAAACCTTAGGGCACTAAGAATTTGTAGCGCCACTGAAAATTCCGATAGCAATAAAAGAATAGTAAGAAAAATGATCCGATTCCCGTATAGAGATGAGATGCACTTTACACGTATAGAGATGAGATGCACTTTACACGTATAGAGATGAGATGCACTTTACACGTATAGAGATGAGATGCACTTTACACGTATAGAGATGAGATGCACTTTACACGTATAGAGATGAGATGCACTTTACACGTATAGAGATGAGATGCACTTTACACGTATAGAGATGAGATGCACTTTACACGTATAGAGATGAGATGCACTTTACACGTATAGAGATGAGATGCACTTTACACGTATAGAGATGAGATGCACTTTACACGTATAGAGATGAGATGCACTTTACACGTATAGAGATGAGATGCACTTTACACGTATAGAGATGAGATACACTTTAAACGTATGAGCCCGGGATAATATACATACCTACTGCCGATCGATTCCCGTATAGAGATGAGATGCACTTTACACGTATGAGCCCGGGATAATATACATACCTACTGCCGATCGATTCCCGTATAGAGATGAGATGCACTTTACACGTATGAGCCCGGGATAATATACATACCTACTGCCGATCGATTCCCGTATAGAGATGAGATGCACTTTACACGTATGAGCCCGGGAAAATATACATACCTACTGCCGATCGATTCCCGTATAGAGATGAGATGCACTTTACACGTATGAGCCCGGGATAATATACATACCTACTGCCGATCGGATCATCTTCATACATATGTAGGTAGGAGCTACCTCGAACGGAAATCAGTTTAATGGAACAAGATCAAATGATGATGATGGTGGTCGGGACTCTTTGAAGAGAAAGTACATATTTATCTATGGCCAGCATTCATTTATAATAAATGCCATTATAATATACATACACACGGGGCGTACTATATTAATAGGAATAGTGCTGTTTAATCTATGGATTCGGTGGAGGAAGAGAGCACTTATATAGGAAATACCAACAGAAATTGCAAGAAGCGCACGCCTAGATCATATAAATGGTTTCTATTATTTTTCCGATGGTAACGAATTGATAATAAAATTTGTCAGACAAATTTAAAATGATATATTCAATATTCATATATTACATTTAGATTCTAATCTTAATGAAACATATTTTCTGACGTATTTTTAACAACTCGATAGAGACGAAGTAAGGATATTACAGAAGAACCAAGAACTCAAGGCACCTACAGGGCTTAAGACCTGTCATCGGCTGGTTTATGTGATCACTTTATGCGATTGTGCAACGTTCACAATTATGCTTTTTTTTGAGTTCCCTTATCAATGCAATTTTGAAAGTTCTATTATATTTTTTTAATAATGAGTAACAGATTGTTTGAAAATATGACATTTTTACTATTGCCTTCTATGAAGTAACAAAGAAACCTTTTTTGTAACGCCATACATTGAGAAATTGGTTTATTTGTAAATAATGAAAGCAATAGTCCTTATACGCCCTTGATGTCACCCCGTATAATGCATAGATTTCTATTATATAGATTTCTTCAATCGTTGATTTACATTAATGTAAGTGAGCACATAAATAAACCAATTTCAAGACGGTTATTTGAATATTTTTACTATTGCATAGATATGCGCAAACATTGGATTTTTTTTCCCTGTCGGGAGTCAAAGGTATTTTTTTTAAAGGAGTCAAAGGTAAAAAAAAAATCCAATGTTTGCGCATATCTATGCAATAATAAAATATTCGATTACTTATACATTGGTACAAGTAGGTAAATAAGACAAAAATGACCTTATAAGTCTGGCACAATTCAGGGGTGACTTCTATGCGAAAAATGCATTTGTCACCTCTCAGGTATAAGAATTGTTGCTCTCATTATTTACAAAAAACAATTCTCTCAATAGATGGCGTTACAACAAAAATAAATAAAAAATAATAAGAATGTTGTTCATAATTTCACACATAGATGGCTGTAATAAAAATTCCTTATTTTCAAGCGAAAAGAATTTCAGTATTACAATATATAGAACTTTCAAAATTGAATTGATAGGGATCTCATTAAAAAGGCATAATTGGTGAACGTTGCGTAAGCGCATAAAGTCATCACGTAAACCAGCCGATGACAGGTCGTAAGCCCTGTAGGTGCCTTGATTTCCCGGTTCTCCTACAGTAAATATTCCAACTTCGTCTCTATTGACATAATTAAAAATCGGTTATTTGACATGTAAGCATCCTTGGAGTGATCCTGAATCATTAAACGGCACTAAAGAAATTGTTTTATTATAAAATTCAAAATATCAAAAACTATGCGGTTACTTGAAGTACATAGGAAGACTCCAAAATGAAATAAATGTTTCAACAATAATAAGCTACATAACTAATGTCTTACTACTCCATATTGTAATTTTGGTGGTAATTTTTATAGTGAATTACTGAATTATTTTACTGTTATTTTTTTGTTGTTGTTTTAATGTTTAATATGTATGTGTAATATGTTGTATTTATTTTTAGAAAAAATAAAATGTAATAACTATGCAAACTGTACAAGGAATGTAGTTGTTTCGGAGCAGACTGTCTAGTCTAGTGAAGCAGTTATTTTTTATATATTTTCTTTATAATATTATGATCTAAATAAATTATTATTTAACCCAAATATATATTTCTATATATATATATATACTATTCTTCTTGTCAACTTAAATGAAGAAAGAGCTAGATTTTCATTTTCTATACACCAGGACGAAAGACAAGACGAAAAATCAGTATGAGGGTATCACTTACTATCACAAACCACAACTATCTAAGAAAACGTGATGGGACGTAGAATATGTATTCTCTATATATACCTACTCTACAGTATCAGTATGAGGGTATCACTTACTATCACAAACCACAACTATCTAAGAAAACGTGATGGGACGTAGAATATGTATTCTCTATATATACCTACTCTACAGTATCAGTATGAGGGTATCACTTACTATCACAAACCACAACTATCTAAGAAAACGTGATGGGACGTAGAATATGTATTCTCTATATATACCTACTCTACAGTATCAATATGAGGGTATCACTTACTATCACAAACCACAACTATCTAAGAAAACGTGATGGGACGTAGAATATGTATTCTCTATATATACCTACTCTACAGTATCAGTATGAGGGTATCACTTACTATCACAAACCACAACTATCTAAGAAAACGTGATGGGACGTAGAATATGTATTCTCTATATATACCTACTCTACAGTATCAGTATGAGGGTATCACTTACTATCACAAACCACAACTATCTAAGAAAACGTGATGGGACGTAGAATATGTATTCTCTATATATACCTACTCTACAGTATCAATATGAGGGTATCACTTACTATCACAAACCACAACTATCTAAGAAAACGTGATGGGACGTAGAATATGTATTCTCTATATAGGTATACCTACTCTACAAAGCGCAAATACATCCAATTATTGAATATGGTAGTCACCTCTGGAGTGGCGCCCCCCAATACCTACTAAATACCCTCGACGCTGTCCAAAGGCGTGCTATACGTCTGATTGATGATCCATCACTGACTGATGGATTGCAATCACTAGAACACAGACGTAAAGTCGGTATTTTAAGTTTATTTTGTAGATACTACCACGGGAATTGCTCAGAAGAACTTGCATCTTTGTGTCCCTCCTCCACCCACTCGCAACAGAGTCACTCGCTTTACTCAATCGCAGCACCCATTCACAGTGGACCTTCAACATATACGAACTACATAGTCGCTTCTCGAACTCCTTTATTAATACAGCAACCCGACTGTGGAACGATCTTCCGAATTCTGTGTTTCCACCTTCGTACAACCCGGGTCTTTTTAAAATCCGAATCAATAAACTCTTTTCTAGACTGCAAACCCCTCCCAACGCTACGTAGAGCGCTTCTTCGGAAGAGCAAAATGGACCCAAATCCTAATAGCTGGTGTCCCCTACGTAGACATGTTAAAAAAAAGGTAGGTTGATTCATTCTTTTCTGTGCACTGGTCGAAACATCCACACAAGGTGATCTTCAAACTTGCACTAGACTTTTTTCAATTGTCACGTATTGTAACCAAAAATTATTGCGACTAACTTTCCAAGTGACAATTCTCAAACACATCAGTGTGGGGACAATGGCAAGGAAGGGAAATATGCTTCTACACAAACCTAGGATTGTCGCCATGAAGAAGAAGAACCCTGGCTATCTAAGAAAACGTGATGGGACGTAGGATAGGTAGGTACTAACAACAGAAATACATAATATAGATAATGTGCGTGTGTACATTTCCGTCAACTCTAAGTCTGGTATGTGGTGTGTAGGTGTCGTATGGCGGAAGAGGAAATGGCCATTTCTCGGTCACCGCTTTAGAATTTACATTGTGCGCCTGCCCCGAATTGGCGCTGCACAAATAACACATTCATTACCTACCTATATGATATGTAATATTATTATTATTACGTGTGACTCATTCATTCATTCATTCATCAACAGCTGACTGCAACTTATGCAGAGATACCTATCCTTATTCGTTTATTAGCCAGTTACCTACTTACAATCGAACAGTGCAGTTACATTACTACCGTCAAACGTGCGAACGCCTAATTAAACTTTAAAACAACGAGCGCATAAAAATGTTTATAATATTGTGATTAAAAATAGCACCCTTCCAAAAATAGTAAAAAATCTTTTTATAAATTGTATACAAGTAAAATAGTTTTAAATAACCGTTTTGGCATGTGAATTTTGCCCTAAACCACTATATTTTGAGTCACTATGCGACATGTTTCGGCAGTGCTGTCACTATCACTATGCGACATGTCGCATAGTGACTCAAAATATAGTGGTTTAGGGCAAAATTCACATGCCAAAACGGTTAATATGAACAACCACAAAATTTCCGCCGAGTATTTAAACTATAGTTTTAAATAGACTTCTTGCGTGAATTTTTTAATCCAGTTTAATCCACAAAATCAAACACAGAAACCTAAGACATAATATAAAGTATTTCACAATGTGTGTTAACCAGCGACAGGTGTGCGGATATGCATTACCTTATAAAGGAAAGCTCGACACATGCGTGTATGCCCACACACTAGTCTTGTCTCACATAAAAAGCAACATTAAGAAAGGGTGGTGAATCCATAGCTGAACATTGTGATAAAAATTAATTTGTATATTAAGCAAATTTGCTTAAAATTTTTGTAGCTTTTTATTTATCCAATTGTAGTAAATACATACAAAACAAGGGTTATCAAATTTTGTTAAAAAATAATTACCAAACATATGTAAATAGGTATGAAACATAGGACGACTCTGAGTTGACCATAATATAGACACCTACCTACACATAATGAATGAAGACCGCATGCACACAACGCATCGAAACACATAAAAGACCGTCAGATTTTCAAATGTCAGGTTTGCGACTGCTGGTATTAATAACATAATATGAAGATCGCCATTTTTTAAATGTTCCGGAGGAGAAAGTACTCAGTGGTCAACTAAATTGGTATTTACAAGGAATACAACAATTTTAAAAAGAATCTCAAAACGCACCTTTTTGACAAATCTTACCAGAGCCAAAATGACACAAGGTGATCAATTTTCAGCGCCTTTGGGGTTCTGCTTATGTGGACTAATAACGGCCCTTTGCAAAACCTTGCAGGCTCTGCACCTAAGGTGCCAAAGCGACCTCATTAAAAGGAAAAAATAGAATCGCCATACACTGAGAGTAGAGATAGGAGTGCACCGAACTTAAAACAAAATGTCTTAAAAGCTAGCTATAAAAATCCGCTCTATTTTAAATAAGTTAATTAATTATTTCATTCATATTTGTAGATTGCCGCAACACAAACAAAATATAGAATATGTAAGTATGACGTATGCAGTTATCGTATAATATGCATATCAGATGAGCGCAAGCACGCATCAGATCTATATTGGGTACAGCCCGCAGGCCCAGTGACTCACAACAAACGTTGCTAGTTGAATCACCAACAATAAAACGTATCTCTCAATTGCAAACTCTTCAATTATACCAGCAAGGATGGAGTCACTGCATCGCGGCTATACATCCAACAGCATAACTTCATTCATAATATTATAAGTACATACATTCGTGGCAGTTACATATTTCAAACAACGAAATAAATGCGAAGTATTTTAAGCTTTAGATAGGTACACTAATGACAACTAACCTTAGACATCCAGATCCATGAATGGAAATAATCCACGATCTTTCCAGTGTTAAGATAGACCTCTAATACACTGGCACCCACCCATAGAATATAAGCTGGCACCATTTTCGTCAAAATTATTTGAGTATGCTTGCCGGTGATAATAGTCAATTCGAAGTACATAGGTAGATACATACTCACTGATGTATAATTTGTTAATGACAATAAATTTATAGATAGGACCTTAGAAATCTGAGTAGACAGTAAAGGAATTCTTCGGTATTCATAGAACTTGATATTAGGTAATTTATTTATTTAATGAAAATTAATATAATGGTACAAAATATTCATCAGTATATTTTCAATGTAATAAATTGAAACATTTTTTTTTTGAAAAATGAGATCTAAATATGGACGAATTTAACCCAAACATTAAGCTCGTTAAAAAAGCAAAGAAATATATGTTTAAAAGATTTTCGTTTTGTGTTACTGGGGACATCTCCTGGGACTTGAAATGAATCAATTCCTCTCTATAAGTACTCGTCAGGTGAGAACTAGCTGTTAAGGATCCGCCACTCACCTAATATCGAAATATGTGTAGGTATCTATGTATTAGAATTCGGACATACTTTTACTAAATACCTTGTAAATAATTGACCAAATATGAGTTAGTTAAATCAAACATTCTTTAGACAGTTTAGACTTTTATTGTCAATTTCAAATGACAAACACATGCAGTGAAATGAGTGAAATTATAATGGTAGGTATTATTGACGTTATAGATTCCCAGAACATTTGGATACAAAATATGACCTATCGAATTTCTTCTACCCAGGTAACCTATACACAACATTCAATCTCTGATTTATCTGATCCGTTTGGAAATTCTAGAAGGGGCTGCAATAACACTTCATTTTAATGTCCAGCTCCTATAACTAAACATATTATTATTATTTCGAAAAGTTGAAAGCATACGGCTTAATTTATATACAAGATAAAACATTATGTTTCCGGTCACACTATTTTGTATCGGTACTAAAGAAATATAAAAGACGGACTCAACATACTTTCTATCCGTTAAACAATCACGAATCACTGTTTCTTATTTTATTTATATACATACCTGGTTATTGAATATAGGACAGGAACAAATGAACAAAAGGCTTAAGAACTTACCAGATGAAGGAAGAACTACACTAGATGGCAAGCAACGTAATATTAAAACAACATTAGCAGTAATTTTATTTATATAAATTAACTTTGTTTAAATAACGAATGTGGTGTTCCATACGACCGGTTTCAAAACGACTGCTTCTTCATCAGGACGGACGACAATAATAGCAGTGGTTTGTATATCGACAGATAAAAAGTTATGAGATTCTTGGTCGATATTAAATCATACATTAGTTTCCTCCATCAGTTCAATTTTCTGTACGAGTCAACACAATGGGGTTTGATAAATCGTTACGTATCTGAAAACCCAATATATTAAGGTAAATTACCAATTTCAAAAAATATATAATCTCTATGTTGTCTATTTAGATTCTTTAACACTAACATTCACTTTATAATCGTCGATATGTAGTCAAAGTTGTAATAAATAACTACTTGTACCTACTTATCCTGTTTATATAAATGTCCCTATAATGATATACTCAATTATTATAGGTACCTACGTTGCTAGGTATGCACGAGCTCGTATACTAGCGGATGGCAAGTAGCATAATGACAAATGCTCTAGGAATGTAGGAGTTGCGAAGGCGACTTTTATTAGCGCCGCTATGTACGGAGAGGAATGTTGGGCGCAACTGCATAATACTCACATATACCAGCCCTCCGACCATGGATATTTCGAACAACACATCATATGTTTCCATACCACGCAGCCAACCATTGTTAATATTAATGATAAAACAAAAAAAATGCAATTTTTTAATTAATTCAAATTTAATACGAATACCCTAACAGGAAATAAAATACCGAATTGATGCATTAGGAAAAGAGATGAATGTTATAAGGATGACTTTTGTTCAGCAATAGAATATTACCAGCCATAACAATCAAAATACAATCTGCCCATATACCTACTGCTCAATATCCTGACATGAATTCACTTCTCTCTGCCTTCAAATACTCTCCTAGTACATGCTCCCCTTCTTTTGTTTAATACCTTTATTTTATTTTTATACTAGCTTTTATGTCCCGCCGTTGGCCAAGAATGTAAAATTGTGAAGGAAAAAGCAATCGTTTTTATAATATTGTCACCCAATTATTTTGCAAAATCGGACTATGAAAAGTGGTTTGAAATATGATTGAATTTGATTGTAAAATGTTCAAGTGATGGCCACAACCCATTATTTTTTATATATTGCTATAAAGTGTGAATGAAGTATAATATACAATTTCTGCACTATGCGAAATGGTTTTAAATATGACTGTTTATCAACATTGTAAAGAGATTGGTTTGGCCACAACCCCCATTTTTAAATATTATCATCGAAAACAAATTGTAATATGTACTTACCTATTGAATATTTAGTAATTTTGGATGTTGGGATGTGGTTAAAATTTGATTAAACAAATGTACTGAAAAGATCCAGTGTTGGTCACATCCCATTCGTTTTATATTTTTTCATCAAGTGTGCATTATATTTTTGCACAATTAGACTGATGAACTTAAAATTGACACAAAAGTCTACATTAACGAAGAAGAAGAAGACTTAAACTATGGTAAATAATTTGAATATAAACGTTGTGAAGAATTCAGTAATGGCCACAACCCCCTTTCTTTAAATATTGTCAACGAAATCAAATATATTATGTAGGTGTTGAAAATTATTTAAAATAGGATGATATAAATGGTTTAAATTTGATTAAACAAAAGTATTGAAAAGATTCTAGTGCAGGTTACATCTTCACATCCCACATCCCATTCGTTTTTACATATGTATTTTCATCAAGTGTGCATATCGTTAATAATATTTCTGCACAATAGACTATTAGACTTAAAACTAACCCAAAAGTCTAAATAAAAAAGAGAAGAATAAGTATAAGACTATAAGAAATAGTTTGTATAAAAAATCCCAATGGTCTACATAAAATAAGAAAAAATACATAAAATAGAAGAATTAGACTATTGGAAATAGATTTTTATTTTATTTTTATTTATTTTTATAAATAAAAATAAAAACTGAGCAAAAGGTCTTCATAAAAGAAGAAGAAGATTAATCTATAGGAAATAGATTGTATTAAAACTGTCCTTAAAGGTCTACATAAAATTAAGAAGAAAAATAATTAGACTCCAGGAGCCGTCGCTTCAGACCCTTCAGTACCTCCCGTCCCGTCAGGCCCTTCAGTACATCCCGTCCCTTCAATCCCTCATCACGTCCCTTCCCATCAGGCCCTTCAGTACCTCCCGTCCCTTTAGGCCCTTTTATACCTCCCGTCCCTTCAGGCCCTTTAGTGCCTCCCTTCCCTTCAATTACATCCCGTCCCTTCATTCGGGTAAGAAAAGTTTAAATCCAGAAACCATCCTGGAAGAACCGCGAAGAGATGTAAGCACCGTCTTCTTTTCCCAGGATACTCCACCTTTATAGGTAAAATGACCAAATACACGATGAAGAAGAAGAAGAAAAAAGTTAAAATCCAGAAACCGTCCTGGAAGACCTGCGAAGAGATGGAGGGACAGTCGGACCTTCTTTTCCCAGGATATTCCGCTTTCATTGGTAAAATGGCCAAATACACGAAGAAGAAGAAGAATAAGAAAAAAGTTTAAATCCAGAAACCACCTCGGGCACACGCTCGACAATTCGCCAAAGTTTCATTGTAATCGGACATACGATTTAGGAGCACATCGCTTGCATACATTCCATACATTCATAAATAAATAAATAAAATAATTTTCCGATAGGAAATCAGTATATTGTTGATTTGTAAGTAAATAATAATAGGTAGGTACCTACCTACAACAATGTTCTAAATAAATTCGATTCATAACAAATTTTATTTGACTAGTTGCATGTAACACATGAGATCCAACTGTCGATAGCGATAGTATGTATAGTTGAAGAATATGTACCAAACTATAAACCCATAGATACAAATTATTGAATATTTTCAGATATTTTGTTTTCTATACCACATATGTAGGTATGTATGTCAAGATAGGATAGTATGGAGGAAGATCCTTTTTCCTACCCAGAATATGCAAATAGCATGATGGTATGTATGTATGTTTGTAGTCGAAGTATCAAACTATTAAGTCTTCTTACATATTTTGTATAAGCGACTGCCATACAAAATGTATGAAGCGATGTCGTCACTAAATTCAATTTTTAAAAAAATTGTTAAAAAAAAATTGAGATCTTCTACTACATTGCTGATATTTTTTATAGAAAATTAAATTATCTAGTTGGGGTGTTTCGGCTTTTTTCGATAATTGTAAAAGTTTTGGAAATATAGGCAGTTAAACTCATAAATTTATAATAAAAAAAATATTTTTCTTAATAAAAAATGTTTGAGAAACCCTGGAATTTTTTTGAAAAAACTAATTTGAGATTTTGTATTTGTCTATGTTTGTACCAATTTTCAGCGTTCTAGCGTTTATGGTTTCTGAGATATATGGAAAAATAAAATAAAAATTCAAAAGTTGATAACCCCTGACTGAAACAAAAATTCAAAATTCCGAGTATAAAAGTTTTGTAGGCCTGTAACTGTTTATATATTCTGAAATTTTAGGCTCTGTTTATTGAGCGGATCAAAAGTTATAAGGGGGGGGGGGACACACAGACACACAGACACACACACACACAGACACACACACACACAGAGACACACACAGACACACACACACACAGACACATGAAATGTTCTACTCCGAATTCTGAGTAAATCCGTGTATGGAACATATATGCTGCGAAGCCTCTAAGTTGGTGTTTTTTGACTTCAAAGTTGGAAAAGCCGTGAAAAAAGTAGACCTCTCCATACAATTCTCGCGTATTCTGGCTTGATACATTGTCGATATGTTAAGAGAACAAAGTTCTCCTGAACAAATCGACAGTTGGAATATCAGAATCTTTCCGTTATCATAATAACCATTCCAATACGTAAAAAATATCAAATGGTTTGAGACATTTTTTGAATATGTAGGTACCTACATACATTGGTTTGTTCGATGCCATAAAAATGAAAATTGTCAGAAAAATCAAATATTATTTACAAATTATGCAATTTTATTATGCCTATATCTTTACTAATAATAAACACATTTTTACAATATATGTCTTAAAACTTGCTGTAATGTCTTGTGTTTCATTTTATTATTTCATAATTACATTTAATTCAAAGGTTTATTATTTTCAAGAACATATTCATTCGGTAGGAAAATGAAATATTGTATGAAAAGATATTAAAATGGCGGCGTTCATGTACAAAACGCTTACTTTAAAAATAAGTTAAACATTATAATTATACAAAATATTCACCATGTTTTTCACTCAAACGCTAAGTTATACTTGAAAATATATTTTTTTCGTGTAAATACGTACTTCTAACTTTTAAACTAACAGATATTTGCGTGCAAAATGTACACTTTTTTGACAGATACGACTTGGAAAATTTTGTATGAAAAAAATAATTATTGAAATATTGTTAAAATTCAGCATTTTTATCGCATTATTTTTAGCGTGACACTGCATCAGGTATACAGGTACACGTTCGCACATAAATTAGATTTTTAGATGCTCTTGGTTTTTCAGAAGGCGTGAGACAAACACACACACACACACACACATACACACACACACACACACACACACACACACAAACACTAACATTTTGATTGCTTTATTACTTTAGATGTGCGTTTTTGAACTCCACATACTGCGAGAGCCTAATGGAGAATCTCTACCGTAGCGTAGTACCATTCATCATTTCTATTTGACTTTTATGGGTTCAAATAACTGAGATGCAACTGTTTATTTATCTGCTTTATTTTTTAATTATTTCTGTTAGTGTTTTTACACTTTATAACTCATAACCTAAAACTAAATTAAAATTAAAGTACTGCCTCAGATCAGACTCTTCTAGTGAGGCAGTATATTTCCAAAGAGTTATATAAACATAAACATATAAAACATAAACATATAAACATATATATGTTCATTATAAGTTTTTATTTATATAGTTATGTTTGTATTTAGTTTAAATTTGTAAAATTATTGAGAATATATAATTTCATTAGACTAATAGCCACTAGAGCAAAAATATAACAATAACGGAGATGGACAAAATGATGTACTTACCTACTATAAATACCTAGTGAATATTGAGAGACAATAGTACGAGGTCCAGTCTATAGGAATGCTGCAGAAGGCTATCGTGATAAAACCAAAAGACCACTTAGATTGGTGGCGACATTTTATGAAACTCCATTGAATTAAACCTTCCTTATGATCAAAATGTTCAACATTAACCTTTTTGTAAAGAGCGGAATGATAAATAGATAAAAATAAACTGATCGAGAAAAAATCATGTGCCTATATTTCCTTTTGGGTTAACGGCAAAAATGTACGGAAACGTAGCTAACCAAAAAAAAATTCTTTTCGAATTGACAGCGATAGTATAAAGAAACATGGCAGATCTTTGCAATAGATCTTTTTTATAACGATTGACATGTTAAACAGTTGAAATGACAAAGCTAGGTACGGCACGCTACTTATTAATCAACAAAGTATCCAGAATCAGGTGGACTGCTAAACTCTACCCGATATTTTACCCAGTCCTTATTTTCCATAGAAAAAGTACACATTCTACAACTGACAAAAATTATACTTAATTTACAGGGTATTCGTAATAACCAAGTTGACTCTGGCGACAATGTTAAAAATGCAAAGCTTGACTACATGAGTCATCAGAGGCAAGCTGTCGTCCTTAACTGATCAGCGATGGATGATTAGTGATTTGCTGAACGCGTCACTCCGACATCATCGTAAGTTCACAAGGTTCGCCGTATTGTTTATTATTATTATGACCAATCTTGGTATTAAATGCAACTAGTTTTATTCAGGTTAAACTGGAAAACCTGACCATTGTGTAACCAACCATTCCAGTATCATTGCAATTGATACAAACTAAAAATGCAACGTTATGAGAATGCAAGGAATAGATAAAGAAGCCACAACATCAAAACATTGGATCATCGTAAATTAGAGACGAAGTACCTACCCAGTTTGAAAACAATAATTATATTTAATTATACTTTGTTCAATATTATTTATCGCTTTATTCATGAAGAATTTATTTACAAGAAGCATAGTTTTCTACATCACGTATATTATAAAAAATAACTATTACCTTAATCTAAACAATAACCCTTCACGTCATACGATAAAGATCCTCTGATCCGCTGTCATCATTATGTACCTACCTTTAAATCAGCGAGTTCAGTTATCACCTGTTCCTACGAAAAATTTCAACTTCAAACAAAAAAATCGATACCTGAGTTCTGAGACCTATGTACGTTGGGAGCAACCAATATTTTTAATACCTACCTCTGAATTTTAAAGAAATTTATGAAGAGATACGGTAGAAATTAGTAAGTACCTACACAATTCACTCAAAAATGGGGAAAAAAATCATTGAATTATTTAAAACTAGCTTTTATGTCCCGCCGTTGGCCAAGAATGTAAAATTGTGAAAGAAAAAGCAATCGTTTTTATAATATTGTCACCCAATTATTTTGCAATATCAGACTATGAAAAGTGGTTTGAAATTTGATTGAGTTTAAGTATTGTAAAATGTTCAAGTGATGGCCACAACCCATTCTTTTTTATATATTGCTATAAAGTGTGAATGAAGTATAATATTTATACAATTTCTGCTCGCATGGACTATGCGTAATGGTTTTAAATATGACTGTTTATCAACGTTGTAAAGAGATTGGTTTGGCCACAACCCCCATTTTTAAATATTATCATCGAAAACAAATTGTAATGTGTACCTATTGAAAATTTAGTAATTTTGGATGTTGGGATGTGGTTAAAATTTGATTAAACAAACGTAGGTACTAAAAAAAAGTCTAGTATTGGTCACATCCCATTCGTTTTTATATTTTTTCATCAAGTGTGCATTATATTTTTGCTCAATTTGACTGAAAGTCTTCATTAACGAAGAAGAAGAAGACTTGAACTATAGTAAATAGTTTTTAATTTGAATATAAATGTTGTGAAGAGTTCAGTAATGGCCACAACCCCCATTCTTTAAATATTAGGTGTTGAAAATTATTCAAAATAGGATGATATAAATGGTTTAAATTTAATTAAACAAAAGTATTGAAAAGATTCTAGTGCAGGTTATATCGTCACATCCCATATCCCATTCATTTCATATGTATTTTCATCAAGTGTGCATATCGTTAATAATATTTCTGCACAATAGACTATTAGACTTAAAACTAACCCAAAAGACTAAATAAAAAAGAGAAAAATAAGTATAAGACTATAAGAAATAGTTTGTATAAAAAACTATTCCAATGGTCTACATAAAATAAGTAAAAATACATATACCTAATAGAAGAATTAGACTATTGGAAATAGATTGTATAAAAGCTCACCCAAAGGTCTACAAAAAAGAAGAAGAAGAATATTTAGACTATTGGAAATAGTTTGTATAAATACTGACCAAAAGGTCTACATAAAAGAAAATGAATAAGACTATTGGAAATAGTTTGTATTAAAACTCTCCCAAAAGTCTACGTACTTAAATGAAGAAGAATAATAATTAGACTAAAGGAAATAATTTTTATAAAAAAATGACCCAAATGTATACATAAAAGAAGAAGAAGATGAATTAGACAATAGGAAATAGTTTGTATAAAAACTGCCCTAAAGGTCTACATAAAATTAAGAAGAAACAGAATTAGACTCCAGGACCCGCCGCTTCAGGCCCTTCAGTACCTCCCGTCCCTTTAATCCCTCATTACGTCCCTTCCCATCAGACCCTTCACTACCTTCCGTCCCTTCAGGCAGTTTTATACCTCCCGTCCCTTCAGGCCCTTTAGTGCATCCCTTCCCTTCATTACATCCCGTCCCATCAGTCGGTTAAGAAAAGTTTAAATCCAGAAACCATCCTGGAAGAACCGCGAAGAGATGAAAGAACATTCTTTTCCCAGGATGCTCTACTTAATAGGTAAAATGACTAAATACACGAAGAAGAAGAAAAAAGTTTAAACCCAGATACCTGCGAAGAGATGGAAGGACAGTTGGACCTTCTTCTCCCAGGATTCTCCAACTTCATAGGTAAAATGACCAAAAATACACGATGAAGAAGAAGAAGAAGAAATAAGTTTAAATCCAGATACCTGCGAAGAGATGGAAGGAAAATTGGACATTCTTCTCCCAGGTTAGTCCACCTTCAAAGGTAAAATGACCAAATAGACGATGAAGAAGAAGAAGAAAAAAGTTTAAATCCAGAAACCTGCGAAGAGATGGAAGGAAAATTGGACCTTCATCTCCCAGGATAGTTCATCTTCATAGGTAAGATGACCAAGTACACGTTGAAGAAAAAGAAGAAAAAAGTTTATATGCAGAACCCGTCCTGGAAGACCTGTGAAGAGATGGAGGGACAGTCGGACCTTCTTTTCCCAGGATACTCCCCCTTCATAGGTAAAACGACCAAATACACGAAGAAGAAGAAGAATAAGAAAAAAGTTTAAATCCAAAAACCATCCTGGGCATACGCTCGACAATTCACCAAAGTTTCATTATAATCGGACAAACGGTTGATAAATAAATAAATAAAATAATTTTCCTATAGGAAATCAGTATAGGTATATTATTGTTGATTTGTAAGTAAATAGTATTAGGTAGGTACCTACCTACAACAACCTTCTAAATAAATTCGATTCCTAACAAATTTTATTTGAATATCACATTCTTTCTGTAGCCATGGAAACGATTCGAACACGTAAGTAATATCGAATGGTTCGGATACATTTTTTGAATATGTAGGTACCTACATTGGTTTGTTCGATGCCATAAAAATGAAAATTGTCCGAAATATCAAATATTATATACAAATTATGCAATTTTATTATGCCCATATCTTTACTAATAATTAACAGACTTTTACAATATACGTCTTAAAACTTGCTGTAATGTCTTGTGTTTTATTTTATTATTTCATATTTATATTTATTTCAAAGGTTTATTATTTTCAAGAACATATTCATTCGGTAGGAAAATGAAATATTGCATGAAAAGATATTAAAATGGCGGCATTTATGTACAAAACGCTTACTTTAAAAATAAGTTAAACATTATAATTATACAAAATATTCACCATGTTTTTCACTTAAACGCTAAGTTATACTTGAAAGTAAATTTTTTACGTGTAAATACGTACTTCTAACTTTTAAACTAACAGATATATGCGTGAAAAATGTACACTTTTTTGACAGATACGACTTGGAAAATTTTGTATGAAAAAAATAATTATTGAAATTTTTTTTAAAATTCAGCATTTTTATCGCATTATTTTTAGCGTGACACTGCATCAGGTATACAGGTACACGTTCGCACATAAATTAGATTTTTAGATGCTCTTGGTTTTTCAGAAGGCGTGAGACAAACACACACACACACACATACACACACACACACACACACATACACTAACATTTTGATTGCTTTATTACTTTAGATTTAGAGACATAGCTTTTGAATTCTGTAACATTTTATATGAATCGTGTGCGTGTATTCCATTTTAAATTTGATTACAATTTAAATTACATATATTTTCTATTTAACGTGCACGGTATCTACTCTTGATAAACCAATGTGCAAACAGGTATGAAGTCTGTAAATAGACTGCTTGCTTGTTTTCGGCGCTCGGTCAAAAAAAAGTTAAACATTTTAATGTGGATATAATATTCCAAGGAAGTGAACATTAACGGAAAAAGGGTATGTATTTATCACTTATTCAAGCATAAGGACAACATGCTACTAATAAGTGGTTAAAAAGGGTATGTATTTATCACTTATTCAAGCATAAGGACAACATGCTACTAATAAGTGGTTAAAAAGGGTATGTATTTATCACTTATTCAAGCATAAGGACAACATGCTACTAATAAGTGGTTAAAAAGGGTATGTATTTATCACTTATTCAAGCATAAGGACAACATGCTACTAATAAGTGGTTAAAAAGGGTATGTATTTATCACTTATTCAAGCATAAGGACAACATGCTACTAATAAGTGGTAAAAATGTATAAAAAATAAACACATTGTTATCTTTTAAAAGCATCCGATTGTTACAGCAGGTAGGTACATTTATTAGCATTCAAATGGTATGTTATGTTAGTGGTGATGTGTGAGAAAATGACTTTATTTGGCACATTAAACAAAATAAACGTGACAAAAAGTCAATTATCCATTAACAACAATGCTACTGTTGTGTTAATTAAGCCGTTAACATAGACCGCATCGTACAGACCAAGAAAATGTTTAATTAAATTGAATAAATAATATATATTCGGTGAATTTTGTTACAGTTGGTGCGTAGTTACATAATTTAGGATATATTAAGAAAAAAACTTTATTTAACTCAACAACCGACAATTCTTGTTGGAACTCCATAGCAATTTAGTAAAAATATGTTTTGAATAAAATATAATACGTTAAGCATAGAACAAAAACGGGAACCTTTCACTCGTTGGAAAGAGAAATTTATCACCAAACAGAAAATGTCTGAATTCATTAGGCATGTTTACACAATACCTACATAATACTCGAACATGGGCGTTCCCATACTCCAATAATATTATCAATGAAGTGCAAGCGCATGTGCAGAGTTGAAGGTACATCAAATTATAGTAGACGCATGCGTAGAAAAACGGTTAAGATTGCGCGTGTCGGGACATGCCCAAGGAAGGGGTGGAGTAAAGTAGAGATGGTAATGGTCGAAGAAAATTCTACACAGGAATTGGAAAAGGGAAAACTGTGGGTTGTAGGCGTATCTTATTCCATCTAAGGTGTATGATATATATTTTTCCTTTAATAATTAGAATCTTTATATCACCGTTTAATGATTCAGCACCATTGCATGAGCGCTGATAAGTCTTGTAAATCTCTACAAAACAAAGGCTTTTGGAGAAAGTGCTCTTGTTTTCATTGAGTAGGTACTGACGTAAGAGGTAATTTTTAAGAAATTTAAAATTCATGTCAAAATCGTCATCTAAGATATTTTCCAGATAATTGTTCTTGACAAAAACAAAGGAGTAAGGCAAGTAAAAGCGAATTCTCTGGTACAAATCCCTATATTTTCGGGGTAGAGTTCACGTAAAACGCTAATTCATAGATTAATTAAATGTATAGGCCTTACCAAAAATGAACGTTCGAATGCTTTTGGATATTTGTTCAACACCGAAATGATTTGAGAGACATGATCTCAATAACACAATATTATTATTGTTTGATTAGGTATTACTAGCTAAACCTGGCAATCTTCGTATTGCCTGTATAATTAATAATGGTTTCTTCAGTGCCTCCCGTCCTTTCCTGTGCCTACAGAGTCTTCAAGTAGAATTCAGTGTTCACTTCTGGAAAGTCCACGTTGAACTCATGGACGACATAAGAATTGTCAAAATTAAAAAGACAGAAATACCCAACAATATAAGGCTATCCGGAACACCTAAGAAGAAGGACAGTAAAGTTGGACCTCTTTCTATACCTTCATAGGTCAAATGACCTAATACTCGATGAAGAAGAAAAATCAAAGCCCCAAAAAGAATGTCAGATTTTTTTAGATGAGTATGTTTTGTTTTTCAATATTTCTTCTTAGTATGATTCTATTTTCAAATTGTTTTCATAAACTATTGCAAAAATGATCGATAAATACACGATGAAAAAGAAGACGTTTAATTTTTCCGATATTTTTATAGTTATTCTGCTATTCGGGGCGGAGACGAATCCAACAAAGAAATTAATGTCAATCCGTTCTTGATAAATAACGTAACTAACCCGACATTGTTTTATTTATATAGATTTACTCATATGTACATCTGGAAATATTTTGAATTCCTTTTGTAAACAAAACATCAAAAAATGAGAATATCAAAATAATTTTAAGTAGTTATCTATGCCCATCAGTTGCAATTGGATACAAATTATAAAATCTCAGTATTCTCTACTAAACCTACATAGGTACTTATTTATACTTACATCATCATTTTCATTTAGTTTCACGGTGAAGTATCCTGTTTTAGCCAAGTTTTACTTCTAACACAGAGAAGATGAATAAATAAATATTAATATAAAATGCCAAGTAGGTAATTTCTGCCTGATAATGTGTAAAGGAATGAATCTCAATATAGTGCGCATGCGTCTTCCGATTGGGTCATCGCCATGTGTCTGAATCAATTTGACAGCATCAATGAGAACTGGGGCCAGGGTCTGATAGATCACCTATTCGGCCGACAAATTACACACAGGATATACCAAATGTCGATTGATTTTGATAACGGACTAACAATAACTGGATCTGCGACTGAAATAATCATTCGAGAACGAAGGCATATAAAGTTTTTTAGACATTTTTCAAACAAGACTTATGAAAAATTAAGCCGAGAGTAGGTGAACTTTGGAAAAAATAGGATGCTTCCTCACTAAAATCTATAATTTCAAAAAGAGACTGCCTACAAATAATCACATAAATAAGCATACTTATTCTTATATTTTTCAAAGTATCAATCTATGAAATTAACAATATTTTTGAAATAGGCATGTTTATTTTAAATCGCTTGTTTCATACAGTAAAAAGACAGCATTCTACTCAAATGAAAATTTTCCTGCGATTCTTTGATATACCTATATGCCTTTTTCTCATTATTATAGGTTTACAATCAGTTAACACAACAATATTTTGAATCAAACACGTTTTATGAATTCACAATCAAAGAAAAAAAAACATATGGTGATAAAAAAACGAAGACAAGACAGTCCGCCATTTCGTGTCTGCCTATTTGGACATTTCCGGACAGGAGCGGTTAGAGTACACAGTGTGCCCCAAAGTATATCATAATTTAAAAAAAAGATTCTTGAGTTAAGTTACTGTTTTGCTCATGAATTAAATTACCGAAGACTCTTCAAAAATATTAAGGCCCTAGTATACCCTGGATATACGGATGTACGCAAAAATGCACACTAAATTAGCTTCTAATGTATGAAACACGAGAAAATATTGTATATCACCTGATATGAGATATACAACATTTTATCGTGCAAAAATGGTGAAATTTAGAGGTTTTTTTTAAATAGCAAGAAGAGTTATTGTAATATTATAATAATAAAAAATTCAGCCGATAGATTTTCATATTCTCTATCGAATAAAGTAAAAATATACTTCATAGGCCTTGTAGTTTTTTAGTTACTTACAATAAAAAAATAAAAAAGGGTTTTATTTAAACTAATTTTACAAGAAAAGTATAAAACAAATTCAAAATTCAAAAAAATCATGCAATAGATTAAAGATGTACATAAAAACTGTTTCTTATTTCAAAGACGTATCTTTTGAGGGTATTAGGGAAATTATTTTCAAAATATAATGTATAGCCTACTATAGCCTCTTAATATACCTTTATAATGGTTCAGAAAAACAATTAAGAAGATAACCGATTAGAGGAACCATGAAGCAAAAACAATCGAGAAAAAAAACTATACGAAGTATTAATTACATAAGTAAGTGTAATTTTTAAAATATATTTTTACACGAGTGTTAGAAATTAATTAATGTTCCTGACTCAAACAATTCTTTATAAAATCGTTAATTCAATTGTCGATTGTCCCAATCTAAACAAACATCTACTATCGTGTACCTACCTAGGATCAATGGTATTTTGTAGAGCATTTTGTGTAGTGGACTTTTCGCATGCCAAAAACACCAACTTGTATGTATGTTCTGTATAAAGATGAATTCAGAATTTGAAATAGAACATTTTGTGTGTGTGTGTGTTCCCCCCTAATAACTTCTGATCCGCTGAATGCACAGAGCCCAAAATTTCAGAATATATAAATAGTTATAGGTCTACAAAACTTTTATACTCAGAATTTTGAATTGTAATTTCAGTCAGGGGTTATCAATTTTTGAATTTTTACTTTATTTTTCCGTTTATGTCAGAAACCATAAAAGTTAGAACGCTGAAAATTTGTATACATATAGATAAATACAAAAAATCAAATTTGTATTTTAAAAATAGTTCCATAGCTTCTCGAACATTTTTTATTAAGTAAAATATTTTTTTATGATAAATTTATGTATTTAACTGCCTATATTTCCAAAGTTTATAAAAATATCGAAAAAACCCGAATCACATTAACATTGTAGTAGTACATCTTAATTTTTTTTAACAATTTTTATAAAAATTGAATTTATTGACGACATCGCTTCATACAATTCGTATGGCAGTCGCCTATACACAATATGTAAAAAGACTTAATAGTTTGATACTTTATCTCTATACCAACATGCTGTTTTCATATTCTGGGTAGGAAAAAAGGACTAACCTCCAGCCTCTACGTTAAAGCTGGAAAAACCGTGAAAAATGTAGACCATGCATACAAATCTCGCGTATCCTGGCTTGAAACTTTGTCGATATGTCAAGAGAACAAAGTTATCTTGAACAAATAGACAGTTGGATTATCTTTAAACATATTGACCGTGAGGAACTTGCTTAGATTATAACTTCCACTCTTTTCTCGGGTAATCGAAAATACAAGAGGCAAAATAACATCTCACATAGTTCACCACCCATTCTAAATGTATTATATATGTGGGGGGTACACGCATTTGTAGTGCTTCCTTTTATAAGATTATTCACACTCACACGCTCGTCGCTGGTGGTAAATTAATGGAGTAATTAGAAAAATTAAATAGTACATAATTTGTCGAAATGATTTTTATTTATTCGAATCAAGAATACATAATAAGGTGAGATGAGAAGGAAAGTTACATAAACAAAGTAGATAGATAACTTATTTTAAATTATTCAATAAAATAGCATTCGAGTGCCTAAACATTTGATACACAGTTGTTGGTGACATCTCTGTATTAGCACCTGACGAACGACGAAAACGATAGTGATGATGAATAGAATATTTGGAATACCAATCTACATATGTATATCTAACATACTTTGACAGTTACACTATACCTTAATATACATACATTTGTACATTAGTGGCCATTGCAACTTAATACTATAACTATTACACCATACAAATATGTATATTTAGATGGTCAATTTAACTATTGGTCATAATTATTACACCATACCCAAATAAGACAGTTACAACGCACTCTAATTAATATAATATTTACAATATTATACACAAAAGCATAAGAAGCAACTTTAAGTTTATAATTTTAACTTTTACACAAATATGCATAAATCGGTAGCCATAATTGGGCAGTTTGTGGAGAAACGAAGACAGCGTTCGTATCATTGTGATATACATGTAATCTTTGCCTGTTGGTGAGTCTTTGGGATGAATAAATAAATAAATAAATAAATAAACTTTAAACCATATTATTACACCAAACTCAAATATGTATAGCAGGTATTTATGCATTAATAGCCAACTTAAGGTATTGGCCATAATCAAATATGCATAATTCCATGTCCATATTATTACACCAAATACAAATATAAATAGTTACATCGATGACCATCAATAGCCATATGTATCCAAATGTACATCTTACATACTTCAAAATTACATTAATATCTATACAAACATTAGTGGGTATTGGAAAAACGGAATATAGGTAGATATGTATAAGAATTACTTATAAATCAATTTTCATACGAAATCTTCCTTGTATATGCAAAAAATACATTTATCAATTAACAAAAAAAGTCTATATTCATTTCATAAGTAAGCATTATTAAAATAGTCCTTCCAAAATATATATTCAATACCTTTGCACCATTTAAAAACTATTAGAAATATCGTCCTCGTAACTCGTCACTATAAATAAATAAGCTGGTAGTGCTATATTTGAAGCCATTAACGATACCAGGGGAACATAAATATATGGTAGGATAAAAGCAGAAATCACATCGTTTCAGCTAACACTAGTTTACGATGTCAACGTGAAACAAAACTCCCTAAGTCTCGGAACATTCCTAAAGATCTTTTAAACTGCGTTGCGTCGTTTCATCTTTATAGATCATTTCAAAATCATCTTTAATCTCCAGCACCAGGGGTTCTACAACTAAGCATTCTGTTTTCTCGATGATTTTCACTACTCGAAAATGAGGATTCTCGAGATCTCTTAATAATGAAAAAATAATATGAGTTGGAAAGTCAGAAATCCGATTTTCTTTTATCATACTTGGACTTTTATTCCATCATTTTTACGTCAGCCCAACTTCGTCCAGTAATAGACATAGCCCTCCCCCTGAGACCTCCACAGCTCCCTATCCTGAGCAAACCGCATCCATCCACCTCCAGCCACTCGTCTAATATTGTCAGACCACCTTGTTTGAGGCCTTCCATGTCCTTTATAGGTCGCCATTCCAGCACTTCCTTAATCCATTTTGTTGGAAGAAATAAGTAAACCAATTTATGGATAAGTGAGAAAACAAAGTAACCAACGAAGTCCTAAAGGTTGCTAACCAGAAGTGGAGCTGGACAGGGCATGTTGGCCGAACCACAGATTCCAGATGAACCCTTATTAAAACCTTTCAAATATAATGCATTTTGGGAAGAACTCGCTCTAATTTATGCAGTGTAGTTTTATAAAAATTGAAGCGGTTGTATACGTATCATAAATATTCATTATACATATATATTTGTCTAGAAATAAGAAAAGCTATTGTATTGAAATATTCATTATATATATTTGTCTAGAAATAAGAAAAGCTATTGTATTGAAATATTCATTATACATATATATTTGTCTAGAAATAAGAAAAGCTATTGTATTGAAATATTCATTATATATATTTATCTAGAAATAAGAAAAGCTATTGTATTGAAATATTCATTATATATATTTGTCTAGAAATAAGAAAAGCTATTGTATAGAAATATTCATTATACATATATATTTGTCTAGAAATAAGAAAAGCTATTGTATTGAAATATTCATTATACATATATATTTGTCTAGAAATAAGAAAAGCTATTGTATTGAAATATTCATTATACATATATATTTGTCTAGAAATAAGAAAAGCTATTGTATTGAAATATTCATTATACATATATATTTGTCTAGAAATAAGAAAAGCTATTGTATTGAAATATTCATTATATATATTTGTCTAGAAATAAGAAAAGCTATTGTATTGAAATATTCATTATATATATTTGTCTAGAAATAAGAAAAGCTATTGTATTGAAATATTCATTATACATATATATTTGTCTAGAAATAAGAAAAGCTATTGTATTGAAATATTCATTATACATATATATTTGTCTAGAAATAAGAAAAGCTATTGTATTGAAATATTCATTATACATATATATTTGTCTAGAAATAAGAAAAGCTATTGTATTGAAATATTCATTATACATATATATTTGTCTAGAAATAAGAAAAGCTATTGTATTGAAATATTCATTATACATATATATTTCTCTAGAAATAAGAAAAGCTATTGTATTGAAATTCTTCTTCTACTACTTTTGTTGGGACTTCTTCTACTACTGATGTTCATGGCTCCTGTTCTTGAGATACGACCAGCTGTCCTTCCCATCTTTTTGTGGTCTTCCTGGAGGTTTGACGGGTGTAGGTTTTTCGGCCGCAGCTATTTACACCACTTTTGTCGAATCATAATCATAAGTTTTTGACAGTTTTTCAACATTTCAATGCATCGTTCATTGATTATTGAATTGTTTTATTCATTCTAGTTAATAATTTTGATGTGTTTTTATTTCTTATTTTTTTATTACTTTCTTATTTTCGGCTATTTGTTTAGAATCTAGTGATTTTATATCATTTCTAGACTTTGTTTTGTGAATCCATTATTATTATAATTGTTATTTATTTTGTAGCTCATCGATTTCATGAATTTTTTTTGTCAAATAATTTTGTTGTAACTACTGTAAGTATATATTTTTTATTATAAAAGGCTTCTAGCCGAATAGACAAATAAATAAATAAATATCATATTACAATCATACGCGCCATATTTAACCAAGAAAATAAGCTTCCAATCATCACCAAAATATAACATGATGCATTTTAATTAAAATAAAGCAAATCTTAGTAAAAACCATCGTTTAAATAAATAAATAAAAATTGTTTTAAGAAAATTTAAAGCGTTAAAATTGGTTTCGTAAAAGAAATTTCTTATAACAGCTACATCGTGTCATATACATACCTAATACCTACAATAATACGTTACTTCAAACGAGAAGAAAAATTCCTTCGGCAATCTTCGAGTTTTCAAACAAGAGGGTGGGACAGAGAAAGGAGATGCATAATTCATTATCATAACGAGTGAGAAAGAAATTTGTTTATTACATTTGCCGACAGTACCTACACTTACACGGCGGGCAAGAGCCTTTCAATTTTAATGGCCGCATGTAGGAATAACTATAATGAATTTTGTAATTTTACAAAAATAAAATAACGCCAGTGATACCAACACCCTTTGTAAAAGGAAACGTCTCATTTTCACAGATTATAAATGAAGGAGTGTTTTGATTGAACCCCTTTTGACTCGAGCGTGTTACGGAGACTTCGATCGAAAATAAGAAAATATTACGAGAGGAAGCTATAGTGAATGGAAAATGAGTGATACACACGAACCACAAATCAAACTTAACCAAACGTTCAATATATTATAACAAATATATTTATTGAAGTCGCGAATCATAAAAAATACTTATTGTTAACATTATTAATACTTATTGTTAACATATATATATATATATATATATATATATATATATATATATATATATATATATATATATATATATATATATATATATATATATATATATATATATATATATATATATATATATATATATATATATATATATATATATATATATATATATATATATATATATATATATATATATATATATATATATATATATATATATATATATATATATATATGTTATATTTGATGTTTTCACGGGTGAAATATGTTATAATATTTTTATCTCGGTTTTCCCGTGTCAGTAGGTCTTGACTAAGACCATTTGTCTTCCGACGTTTCGCCTGAATATCACCAGGCATTTTCAAGGACTTAACGAAAAGCACGCGCGCGACACACGTCTACTCACACTGAAAGCTCACCGTCAAGACGGTGAGTTTTCACCGTCAAGACGGTGAACTTGACGGTGAGCTTTCAGTGTGAGTAGACGTGTGTCGCGCGCGTGCTTTTCGTTAAGTCCTTGAAAATGCCTGGTGATATTCAGGCGAAACGTCGGAAGACAAATGGTCTTAGTCAAGACCTACTGACACGGGAAAACCGAGATAAAAATATTATAATATATATATATATATATATATATATATATATATATATATATATATATATATATATATATATATATATATATATATATATATATATATATATATATATATATATATATATATATATATATATATATATATATATATATATATATATATATATATATATATATATATATATATATATATATATATATATATATATATATATATATATATATATATATATATATATATATATATATATATATATATATATATATATATATATATATATATATATATATATATATATATATATATATATATATATATATATATATATATATATATATATATATATATATATATATATATATATATATATATATATATATATATATATATATATATACCTACATAAAGTAAGTAAGGTACCTATCTATATTATTTTTCCCAATAGAATAATAATAACAATAGGGATGTATGACCGGGTAAGAAATGAGGACATAAGGAAAGAATGTAAGATGAAGAATGATGTCATTACTATAATGAAAGTGAACACATTGAGATGGTTTGGTTACATGGGGAGAATGAATGAGGAGCGCCTGACGAAGAAAATATACAGAGCGGAAAGGAATGGAATGAGAGGTCGGGGACGCCCAAGAAAGGGATGGCATTACCATGTGAACGAAATTTTGAAAGACGGAAATGTTAGAAGTGTGAGCAATAGACGAGCATGTATGAGACGATGCATGAATGTGGACGAAGCGAGGGATGCGTGCCAGGATAGAAAAGTGTGGCGTTCGGTTCTCTCTGCCAACCCCGCAAGGGACATGGCGTGATGGTATGTATGTATGTATGTATTTTTATAGCAGTGTTCAATGATTCAAGATCATTCCAAGGGCGCTGATAGTTCAGTGACCATCTTATGAAATCTATTTTGCGCAGGTGCGCCTAACTGAAAATATTCCCTAGCTACAGACATTTGAATTTAGAGTATATTGTTGAGTTCTTAATCGTATGTACCTATATTCAATGCAAAGATTTCTATATAATATACTAGATGGAGTACTCCATGCACTGAGTGAGTCATGGTATATCCCGCGTTTGAAGTCTTGGTTGGCAACATATTGCAGTTTTCCATACATTTCAATATATCCTAGATAACTGTTTTCAAAATCTTAATGAACAAACTTTTTTTTTCCGACAAATAAATCCAAAAATAATTCACATTAGTCATTATTCTCTATAGAAAAACTATGTGATCTGCCCACTGCCCACCTTGTTGTCAAAGGTCCCGCGGAAAAAATCCTCACGATTCATGCAAAATTTGCTAACTGTGACATCTAGTATATAATACTAGTTGCATGTAACACATGAGATCCAACTGTCGATAGCGATACTATGTATAGTTGAAGAATAAGTACCAAACTATAATCCCATAAATACAAATTATTAAATATTTTAAGATATTTAATTTTCTATACAACACATGTACCTACATATGTATGTATGTCAAGATAGGATAGAATGGAGGTCAGTCCTTTGATCCTACCCAGAATATGAAAACAGAATGATGGTATGTATGTATGTTTGGAGATTAGTATCAAACAATTAAGTCTTCTTAGATATTGTGTGTAGGCGATTGCCATACAAATTGTATGAAGCAATGTCGTCACTAAATTCAAGTTTTATAAAATTTATTAAAAAAAAATTGAGATGTGCTAATACAATGTTAATTGCAATTGTCTAGTTGGGGTGTTTCGGCTTTTTTTGACATTTTTAAAAAATCTGGAAATATAGGCAGTTAAACTCATAAATTTATCATAAAAAAAATATTTTTTTAATAAAAAATATTTGAGAAACCCTGGATTTTCTTTTAAAAAACTAATTTGAGATTTTGTATTTGTCTATGTTTATAACAAATTTCAGCGTTCTAGCTTTTATGGTTTCTGAGATATATGGAAAAATAAACCAAAATTTCAAAAGTTGATAACTCCTGACTGAAACTAAAATTCACACTTCTGAGTATAAAAGTTTAGTAGGCCTATAACTGTTTATATATTCTGAAAATTTGGGCTCTGTAAATTGAGCGGATCAAAAGTTATAAGGGACACACACACACACACACACACACACACCCTCACACACACACACACACACACACACACACACACACACACACACCACACACACACAGACACACAAAACTCACATAAAATGTTCTACTCCGAATTCTGAGTAAATCCATGTATGGGAACATATATGCTGCGAGGCCTCTAGTTCGTGTTATTAGCATGCAAAAAGTCCACTACACCATATAAAATTTTCCTTCGTACACGCATCTTGGCTTAATAATGTCGATTCATTAAGAGAATTGAATTCTCATGAACGAATCGACAGTTGGATGAAAATCTATGATTCACTGTGATAAATAATAGAAGAACGTTTTTTTTATCTAAAATTCGCTATTTAAGAGGTACCTACATAAATTTGTCTAAAAAAAACTTTACTACGCTTATTTTTTTTCTTGTATATTTATTATAATGTGTTATTACAACCACTTTATGCCTACTTAAAAAAAACAATTTATATATAAGATATATAATTTATATAGTACAGTTGGTTTGATATGTAACTCCTGAGCCAAGATTCCCGGGTTCGATTCCCAGTGGAGACAGTTTAAAATTGTGTTTTTTAGTCTGAATCAGTGAATCGATTAATATCATAAGTCTTCAGAACTTGTTATTTGGTGCGTGTTAAATAAATATTTGACATATTATCTGTAAGTTACCTGAGAAGCAAAATAAAATAATTTATTGACTTAAACTAAACAAAATATGTTAATGCCAAATAGTGAATGAACTCCAAAAATTACATTAGGAAGATACGAAATAAAACGAGTAAAAACCCCTAAATAAGAAAAAATTATGTATCAAGCTGTATTTGATTGAGGAAGAAGAGGAATGGTATACCTACATACCTAAATGAAACGATTATCTTATGATTGATAATTGAAGTAAAATGAGTTTATATTTTATTTTACAATACCTATATTTTAAACTGACTAGTTATTAGTGATGACATTTTTTTTAAAAGTAAAATGAGTTTATATTTTATTTTACAATACCTATATTTCAAACTGACTAGTTATTAGTGATGACTATTTTTTAAAAGTAAAATGAGTTTATATTTTATTTTACAATACCTATATTTTAAACTGACTAGTTATTAGTGCTGACTATTTTTTTTTCGAGACAATTTTTTTTTCTATTGTATAAAATCAAGATTGAAATCGAATCGAAAATTTGGGTCGCAACTGGGAATCGAACCCGTAACCTATGTTTGCCTCAGTAGTTATTATAGATGCTTTAATTTACGAATCATTGATTCCAAATGGAACCTTTCAAATATTAAACTAACAAAGTAATAAAATTCCATAAGCAATTTAAAAATAGTTTTGTTTAACTTGATCGCGACGTTGCGAAGATTTGTATACCTACTGTTAAGTAGTAGATATCGGTCAACTTGATTGAGTTCTTGTGTGGATATCCGCTAAGCGAGTTGGATGCTGAGAGAGGGAGAAGAATAGAGGTGAGGATAGGTGGGGTGCGAGGGGGAGGGCGTGAAGGAATGCGGCCCTAAAGCCATGTTCAACTACAAATAACAGTCCGGCCGTGAGGCTCAATGTAAAAACATTTGCATTGATTCAATCAAACGTACACAAACTCGACTATCCCTTTTACCCTTTCCAAGGAAATGCCTAAAGTTTATCGGAAATATTTACAGTTTTTTTCAATGAAATAAAGACGAGGTTTCGGAACACACGCAGACTAGTCTAGCGGGTTGAGCGTGTTAAGGAAAATAATAAGAAAATTCAACAATAAATTTAGCGTAATCTTAAAAAGGAACCGAGAAAGTAAATCGTTCAACCGTTCGGCGAGTGAATCGAAACAAAACTTTTCTATGTGAAACCTCCGAATTAGGAGAAAAATCTAAAAATCCTGCATAAGGTTTAAGGGCGTATAGTTATGGCGTATGTAATGTGAATAGTCGTCGGCGGAGGAAGTGAACGCAAAAACGTGGCACATTGGCAAAGGGAATTGAAACTGATACGACAAATTGAGAATGCTCTTATACAATGCACGAGAACTTTATCAAACGACGAACTACCACGTTGCGAACAGTAAATAAAATTCGCGACGTAGAAAAGCGCTATGCATTTTCACGTCCGTATAAACAAATAACAACAAACGCAAAAACATTTCGACGATTGCAGAAAGTTTGCAATATGGAAGCTATAGCGGTGAAGAAATCCAGATTCTTCTCACATTCCCGATCGGTTCCCATGCAAACATTCTATAATCATAAAACTAACCACTTCATAAATAGTATGTATGATACACACTAAGATAAAGTCAATTGTGAACTTTGATCAAAATTAACTCTCATATTAAATATTTATTAAATTTCCTAATTAAATAAAATAAAATGAAAATATTAATAAGTGACATAATGGTAATAATGAAAACCAGACCAATAAAAGATTCCTTCACTACAAATAAAAAACACATTTGACATATAACTATTTTCTAAAAGTAATACACGCATTATGAACGCATTTATAAAGAATGCATAAATAACCATGATTTAAAGATTTATTGTTAGGTATTTTTAAACATAGCAACGCCTTTTGAATAACTAAGGTCATATCGTATACTGTATTATGTAGGTAAATATATTAAAATAACACATATTACTCGTTTAAAATAGAATTTTCAATCAAAAATACCTTCCCCAAAATATCATGTAGATATTAATCAATATATTTATTTAATTTATTTAATATTGCTTCTCGGGCAACCAATAGGTACTATGTCAAATATTAATTTAACACGCACCCAATAACAAGTTGCCACATTAAAAACTGTGTCTCCACCGGGAATCGAACCCGGGACCTTTGGAGCAGCAGTTAGATCTTATCGCTTATCTTTCTTATCGCTTTAAAATTACACTATATCTTTTGTTCAACGCAAATTTGATTATAAAAAAGTTATCGCTAAATACATATGTTTTTTTAACACAGTCAGGTTTTTAAATAAGGCTGCTGGTTGACTGACATTAATGTTTTGTTATTTTTTTATATAAACCTGATCAAAAATTTTATATTACAAATGGAAACACTGGTTAGATGGAAGAAATTGCCACATGGCAATAAACTCGCCACTTGCGCAGCGTGCAAGAAAGGGTTTATTTTTTATTTACAGCTACATCACCGTGCTTTTTAAAGAATATGTTAAGGCTTTCTAAAAAATGATTTTCTATTCTTAATTTTCGATGTTTTTTTAAAACACGCACATTACAACTGGTGTTACAAGTTTGGTTTTATAGGTGTTAAATATTATTTGAATTTTTATGTATATTTTAAAAATGTATGTAACCTAGATTAAATAAAATAAAATAAAATAAATCACGACATAATTCATAATTTATTATACTTATCGATCTAATAAAAAATACTTATTTGCACCCTGCGCAAATGAATAGTTTATTGTCATATGGCGATTTTTCCAAATAACCAACTAACTAGGTCAGAGAAGCAATATTTGCATGAAAAATTATTTTAAACACATATCTACATTATGATATACAGTTAGCTGAATCCAGGCGTATCACAAAAGTAAACAGTGAAATATTTTTCCATATATCGATAAGTATGTTTTAAAGTATTAAAAAGATTTAGATAATAGAATCAGGGTGTGAAATAAGAATAATTCACGACAAAACCAAAGATACAATATATTCTAAGTTTATATTACTTAATTGACTTTTCAAATTCTTCAAAGAAAAAAGAAAGACAGATACCTACGTTGAGTAATCCTTTAAGAACCAGAATTCCATTGTTAATATAGAGAATAAAGGTTTTTAAGTGAAATCTACATATTAAATAAAAAAAACTCCAGTGATATTTACGAAATACCTATATTATATACTTTGGTACATTTGAAAAGGAGAACAAAAAGAATATTGTAAAATGGGAAAAATCATATCACGAACATGCCCAGTGCCCACTATCGAAAAGAATACATATTTAAAGTGTTGACAAAAACGTGAATAAAATAGGAACGAGGGATGTTATTTCGAAATGACAGGAAGAGTAATATGAGATATAAGAGCAATGTTTAAAAATAACGCAGGTACAAACGAACCTAGTTTTGCGTCTTAAACAATTATTTGAAATTTCTCTGGCTTATTAGCGTTTCAGAAGCGGAAAATCTTTGTGTCGTGTCAGTGTAATCCTACGCCACACGTTAATATGTGAATTATGAGCAGGCAATGATAGATAAGCGAAAAAAGTGCACAGTGTACAATGCACTGTGCACAATAGCACCAGCCGTGGTTGAAGTCACCGAAGGTAAATCTTGCCCACCGCAAATTAAATGGCAACACCGCAAAGTTAACTAAAACCGATTGGTCCGCCGCAGCGGTTCCCAAACAGGGGTTGACAACTGCTAATAAAGCTTTCAAAAAATAATTGAAAAAAATGTAATTACGTTTTCTTTTTATCAAATCATAGAATGTTTCTTCGGACTGCTGAATTTACAACACTTGGCCATTCCCATTCACTGTAATATTTTTTTTGAAGAACAAAAAGCAGTCCATGGAATACATTTAGTGATTTAGTAATGATGAAAATAGGTTTAAAATGTGATATCACAACTCTTTAATAAGTACAGAGGTACCTACATATATAATGATGGGTGATAAAATTAAATTATATAGATGATGACATAAAAGTTGGCACCACGAAACCAAATAATATCTAAAAACAAAATGTTATAAGCTCATCAGATTAAAAATGTCAATATGAAAGGGGTCTACGAGACAAAATTAGACTAGAACCACTGACACGTCATAAAAATCTAAACGTGAGAAATATCCTGAAATCAATTAACAAGGAAATTGGTTTTTGTGTAGTGGACTAGAGTTGCTGTAGAATCTCTAAATTCCTCAGATGAACGATTCACATTATGTCGGAGAGTTCATTCAGTTCCAGTACCTACTTAGAGAAATTTTCTTTATACCATACACCGAGGCAAACCGCAAATAGTCTCATATTATAAATAAATAATAATAAAAATATGACTTTCTGAATTATTTTAATCAAGTAATTGAATTTGATTAAGTTGTTATTATAATATAAAAGTTTTCAAAATGAAACAATTTGTCTGTCGATGTTGAATTGACTATTTCATACTTATCTCAAATTTAATTTCAATACCAGACCTTTCAAATTTTCATTTAAAATAAATGTTAGAATTAAAAATGACAATAATTAAATAAATATCAATATAATAAATTATTTCTTTATAAAAATGAAACTGAGAAAAAAATAAAAGGTCATAAAATTCTAGAAAATTATTGAACGTAATTTTGGTTTTAAATCAATATTATCGTAAATTGTAATATTCGCATTTATACATATAACATACATTTATACATAACATAGGTATAGGGGAGAGAAGTATCACCTGCTCCAACTAATACTGAAGGGCAAGATAGAAGGTCGCCGAGGGACTGGAAGGAGACAGATGTCCTGGCTGCGCAACATTATGGAATGGACCGGCTTCAGGACCGTGGAACAGATATTCCGAGCAGCACAGGACAGAGAGGGATTTGCCAGAGTGAAAGCCGACGTCGGGGGTTCCTGACATGGCACCGGAAGAAGAAGAAGATACATATAACATGGCTCTTCTTTCAACCTAACAAATTTAATTCGTCAGTTTATTATTTCAACGTCCACAAAACATTATTTTTTTTTAATTTAGGGGCATTTTTTAATCGTTTTTGTCATTTTTACATAGTCTTCACCCAATCATATATTGTTGTACTGTATTACATAAAATCTAGAAGATCTCATTTAAGTCCCTTGTATATCTTGGGCATAAATATTGTATTGGTTTCACCAAGTCTGTGATATAAAATATTTTTTCGTGAAGAAAAGGTGAGATATAGTTTTTTTTTAAATAGCAAAAATAGTAATTAAAATATTAAAAAAAACTTAATCGGTAGATTTTCATATTCTCTTTCGATTGAAGTAAAAATCTACGTCATAGGCTATACTAATTTTACAAGAAAAGTATTAAACAAATTAAAATATTAAAAAACTCATTCAATAGAATAAATATGTAAAAATCAACAGTGTGGGAAAAAAATTTCAAAAATTACTATTAAGCCTACTATAGCCTCTTAAGGGGGCGCTTGCTGCCAACGTACCTATTTTTTCAATTTGATATTGCATCATTACTACAAAATAATCAATTTGAAAAAAATAACTTGGTTAGTTTGGATATTAATAAAGAAAAATATACCTTAACTTTTCAATTATGTTCTGTATATATTTTTGTAAAAAAAATAACAAGCATATCCCGATTTTTGACATTTATATTAAATTTCTAAAAAACTATAAAGAATAGAGCATTATTTATTTTTTTAAATTAAAGAAGAATAACATATCTGGAAAAAAATGTTGTGACGTAGCATTAATGCATCAGGTTAAGTAAATAACTTTTATTTCGCAATGGCGCTAAATGGAAAATAAATGTTTTTTAGGTTTCTTTACTAAACCTGAAGCATTGATGCAATATCACGACATTTTTCCAGATATTTTTATCTTATTTAATTTAAAAAAAAAATATTGCTCTGCGCCTTATAGTTTATTAAAATATACTATAAACGTTGAAAATCGGGGTGTGCCATTATATCTCTACAAGAATTTATACAGAACATTATCAAAAAGTTAAGTTATATCTTTCGTTATTAATACCCAAACTATCTAAAATATTTTTTTCAAAACGATTTGATAAGAAATAATGATGGTATATCAAATTGAAAAATAGGTACGTTGGCAGCAGTCCCCCCCTTAAATGTCCCGTTTGTAAATATTCTGTCTTATCCAAAATTTGATCAGATACTATGATTTCGAACGGAAGATGATATTTATGGAATATATGCCGTATTTTTTTTATTCAAAACATACACCTTTAAATAATAATCCCACTCTTAGTCCCAAAATAAAACAAAGTTAATTAGAGAAAAAAAGAAACAGAATTTTTTAATATTAGGAATAATGAATGGTAAACGATTAAGAATTATACCTTTTAAATTTGTATTATCACAGATCAATAGTTGACTGAACCATGAAAAGTATAGTTAGAGAGACACGATTCTCCAAATATCTGGTCCTAATATAATCAATTTAGTATTCGCACAAAAGACATAGGGTGTGCAAAAACTAGTTTATAGGTAGGTAGGTACTCTCGGAAAATATCTCGCGGTTGTTTGGTTCTACATAAAAATACTGCCTCGATTCCTGGAAGGTTCTCATACTTCATTTCGGAGACTTTTACAACTCACATCGTAGAGGGAGCAATGCATTTATTTATTTAATTAAAAAAAACATCAACATTCGCATACCATCACGCGATATTTCTAAGGGGAAAAGCAATGAAAACTTGAAAGTTACATATACAACTGTTATTTTTTTCCCCTATGTAGGTATTCCCATATAATGTGATTCGTTTCAATTTTCTCTTAATTAGCACACTATGAAAATCTTCATTTTTTTAATGGGATTTGGATGAAAGTTTTTTTTCGGATTCAGGGGTGACGCTCGCCCAGCAGGGAGAGGGAGAGTTGAAAATTTGAACTCTTCTACCTAACGAACATATTCCGATCGAAAACAAAACTCTATATTTTTTGCCAATTTTTCCATACTATCTAAAATGTCTGAACTAAAAGAAATAGCTTTGAAAACGGTCGTATCAAATAAATAATTTGTGGTGGAAACAAAGCTAATTGTGATAAATAAAATACGTTATCAAATATTCAAATATAATGTACTAATTTATTTATGACGGTATTTAGATACGAATTTGTAACCAAATAAAAAATATAAAACATCACCAATCATAAGTTGTGAAAGACGTTGATATCTCGAATACGGCTAGTATTGAATAGAGACACCATATAATGAAAAATTAATAGTATGTAACATTATATATACAAATTTTATTGAAGGTTGTACTCGAGAAAATTATAGTTTCACACAGTATTTTCTAATTTAATAGCAATACAATTTTATCGTCGTAAAATATATCGTACGTGTGTTTAGATTTAAAGTTCATTGTAACTTTAATGGGTAAAATAGAGTTGTTTTATTGCTACCTTACTAATGAAAGTACCGACTCATCAAACATGAACTAGGACATTATTATTCTAAGGAGTAGGTGGAGACTTTGTAGTAATGTATTTCCCAATACATGGGTAAAATAACTGAAAACGTATCGATTATTTTAAATATTTTATAAGGTTGCTTTCAAATAAATCACAAACAATGTTATTTTATACCAAATCCTCTATTTAAATTTTGAAGTATAAATTCCCGAAATCACAAACTGAAAATTGATAATGAGTTCTCTTTAACATAACATGCACATTATGGGTATAATTATTTTCATTTTAGATATGTCACAAATTAATAGCGAAATCTCATAAACTAATCGATTTTTCATAGGCATATTTACCGTTCTTCGACAACATTACGGTTCGGTTTCTGTGCGGGCGTCCTGGGTTCGATTCCCAGCAGAGGAGAAATTTAAATTTATTTCTCAGGCAAATATTGCTTTTGTGGGCTGGAAACACTGGTTAGTTGGAAGAAATTGCCATTCGGCAATAAACTCGCCACTTGCGCAGGGTGCAAGGAAGTGTTCATTATTATTATTAAAACAACTAATAAATTAATTTCTTGGATATTTACAAAACATTACACATTGAAATGCAATTATGAACCATTTATAAAAATGAAGATACACAACCATTTTTGTTGTTACTGCAACCACAGCTTCCATAATCGACCTCATCGCAGAATGCTAGTAACATAAAAAGGCTTGAAGAGTACCTACTTCATGGAGTTTTCATGATGACCAAGTATAGTGCAAAAAAATAAAATATGTCCTTAGTATCTTCAATGCAAAAATATGAGACGCGAGTGTAAATATTTTAAAATATAATTTCACCAAATAAAAAACAATAAATACACAATCCATCCCTGTAAAAAGTTAGGCGCCGTAAATATTGGGGCGCCATTTTAAACTCTTTTTATTTTATATATTGTAGGTACACGCCCTTCACAATGTATTAACGGCTTGGCGGTGAAGCGTGAATAGGGAATGATTTGTATCAAAGGGAATGATTAGGTGTATCAATCTTAGTACCATTATGCCTCTGAACGGGCGGCTTCACGCTGAAAAACAACAATATTAAAAACAAAAAATGACCAATTAAACAAAACACCTGACCATTTACACGGCCTCAAAAACAACCCGTGTTTACAAACGTAGCTTGTTACCGAATGAGGTATTACTTTTTTCTCGACACGAAAAAAATCCGGACGGGCCGTAAGAGTTAATCGATAAATCTCAGAACAAGGCAGTTTGTAACAAAATATAAATATTCAAAAGACACCGAGTCTCGAAATGTGTAAACATTGTTTCAATTTCGATAAAGTGGTTGTGGTTTGAGGGGTAGTTTTTTTGAGTGTCGGGGACGTTTTTGGAACGTGAGATGTTATTATCGAAAAACGGGAACAGACATATCAGATGAACGGTGTCGGTGATTCTTCAATGAGGATATGTTCTGTAATATATTTATACCATCATGCTGTGACCCGCTGGGGGGTAAGCAGAGGTGATCAAGCACCGATACTTAAAATACTACCTCGATATACCTACTTACCTACCTATCTTGTTAGATCCCACACTTAACAAACAGAGTCTCACAATTATTTAGGAAATCGTTTAACTATGAATATTTTTTATGTTTCGTAAAATGAACTACCACGATACATTATCATGCATCTTAAGATATAATATACAACCTATTAATTGAAACAAGTTTGAGCCAACAGAACTGGCGATCAAAAAGTAATGAATTTATATGGAACCTTGTACAGTTTACCAGAAAAACTTTTTCATAATCAAATTCTAATGCGTATCAACTTCATTTTATAGTAAAATAATAATTATCACCCAGCGCAAGTTGCGATTATTGCCATATTGAAATTTCTTCAAACTTATCGGTGTTTTAATTGTGTTTCGTTTACTTAAAAATATTTTTAATTTAATCCAAACATCAGAAAACCAGAAAGGAAACACATTGTTTTAACAGGATTTAACATCGTCACGTATTTTTTTTAATAATAATAGAAAAAACTTTCTTAAAAAGAAATTGCTATCTCTTATATAGTGAAAAATTTCTATTACAAGTGATTATTATCCATACAACAATATTTATAATTTACATTCTTAATACAATAATTAAAACTAAAAATTAACAATTATAGACAATTTCTGAAATACAATAAAAATAATAATTCTCAAGATTTTTTTTTTAAATGGATATGTCCTTGTTAAACAAGTACATATACATCTTCTTACGTTCCTTAAAATAAGCAAATAAATGCTTGTGCTATAGGTGAACGAAATCGGTCGAGGCAGGATTCGAATTCGCGGTCACTGGATTATTAGCCCAGCGCGCTAACCGCTCTGCCATCGACCCATCTGTCAGTAGAAAAGCTCTAGAATAAAACCACGTTCGGTAGGTAAATTAAATTTTCAATTATTTTCATCGTATCAAAGAAATGTAAACATAAACATAGTTATAATAGAACATTAACTTGTTTTAGTGCCGTGTTCATCCTTCAAAAAAGTGATCAGTCATACTCTTAAGTGAAGTTCGTACAACCTTTTATTGAGTGAATGATCTAAATCAGAGTTTATTTCTCGAAGCGCATCGTTAACTTCTTGTTAAAAAAAAAATCTTAACGACACAACAGTTCGCTCGTAAACAACGAAAATTACATTTACAAAAGCTTAATTAAATGATCCACGTTTAATTGCTGTAATCTGTATGGCATTATTCAAATAACACGTCATCTTATTTTATTTGCAACGTGTCGGCACACTTATGTCCTGCGCTGAACGTGTGTCTTGATTAAACATTAATGCAACGTTAATTGCACAATTCAATACACAGAGCGGTATGTATAAACAGGCTCGATGGTGAATCTAAAACAAACGTGTAAAACAACTGATGATACAAATACAATTACATAATAATCTGACAATAAAGACATATTTCCTATTCCCGGCAGCCACTCACCACAAAAATCGTTGTGCAAATTGTACTCTGGGAATTTCAAAAATTATGATAGCTGCAACATCAGATATACGATGTGGAAAGTTAAATCGACCTAAATTCTAAATAGTAACAATGTTTCCATTGCACAGTCGCTCACTTAAGTTAGGAGATCACGTGGCTAAGAACTGGAGGACGCTACGAAGTTTTTGTATAAGAATTGCATTGCAGAGACACATCTAAATACTTAGCGCATGCGCGTTGACGTAAACAAACATTTGCGAATTGCAAAAAGTAAGTTTGATCGCGAGGACCTTACGAGTGGTTTAATTCGAGATGTTTTCGATGGATGATGATTTAAGCGACTTCGTCAAATATGTATTTGGTAATTTTGTCAAATCAAATTCCAAACAGAGTATTCAGCAATCTATACCTACGAGATGCCGAAAATTCCCTGGATTTCAGAAAAATCACATGTAACCAAGATCACACCGACATCGAGCTGTCGGTGTGATCTTGGTTACATATGTTTGTGTTGTTATGACAAAAAAACATTTTTAACGTCAGTCTAAACCCATAGAAAACTATATAATATATGTCTTTTCTTCATATGCAATAATGTGAAACGCTACGCCATCGACCTTAAGTTTGGCGTAGTATTTAGTTAGTGACGTCTCTGCAATGCAATTGCTAACTTAAGAATACTAAATACTCCATTGAGGTTAGGAGTTAGTATTTAGGTACCTAGGACTGTGCATTCGCGTCCTAGAGTCTGTAAATCAAAAGTATATGAGAAACTGAGGCAGTTGCATAAATAAAAAGTGGCTAACTTAAGTTCCCCATATCAAATATCTGCCATAATATCGAATAGATTCGAGAATTGACATCAACAAATATAATAAATAATAATAAATTTGGATAATTTATATAGCGCCGTTTTTGTGAATATCTCACCTCAAGGGCGCTGAAAAATTGATTACGTTGTATCATTGCGAAAAAGAAAAAAAAATAAATGGTAAGATTTATTCTCTGGTAAGATTTGCGAAAAAGGTGCGTTTTGAGTTTTTTTCTGAAAGAAGATATACTTTTGGTTTGTCTGAGTCTTTGTTTGGTTTGTTTTATTCCATGCATTTGGTCCTGCCACAGCAAATGCACGATCACCGAAATTAGTTGTGTGCACCCTGTTTATTTCAACTAATTTACCAACCATGGATGAAGAAGCTGAACGAAGTGATGATTGTCTGTCATTTATTGAAAGCGGAATGCACAGTTTGGAGAGGTAAGTAGGAGCCATACCACGAAGTGCTTTAAAGATTATGAGACAAAGCTTATATTCAATTCTTTCGGGGACTTTAAGCCAATGTAGATTGCGAAGATAGTGAGAGATGTGAGAAAATTTGGATGCTCCAGGGATGAGTCTGGCTGCAGCATTGAAAACTAACTGAATTTTATTCATTTCTTTCTTATAATAATCTTATAATAATATAATCTATCTTATATAAAAATGACTTCAAAATCATTATGAGTCAACATTGTAAAATGTGGAGTTTGGTTAAAATGTAGTACCTAATATGATTTCATACAATTTTCCTATACATTAATCAATAAGACATGTTTGTCGTACAGGTTGCAGACGACTTTGCAAATTGTAGAGTTTGAAAATTTTCTCATATGTAAATACCATCATCAGATCTTGACTAAATTGCAATGGGACAAATCGGAAGATACTCTCTTTCTTATGAAAACTAGTGGGTTGTAGCCAACACCAAACTCTCCACAACTTAGTAATTATTCATTTTTTTCTTCTTGAAAGGTTGACAATCTCTAAATGCATTTTTATTAAGTACATTTCGATATACACCACGATAAGTTTATCTTTAATAAGCCGAAATAAAAACCTTATATACTTTTTAACAGATTTTTAATTATCTCAATAGAGACGAAGTTGGAATATTTATTGTAGGAGAACCGGGAAATCAAGGCACCTACAGGGCTTACGACCTGTCATCGGCTGGTTTACGTGATCACTTTATGCGCTTGCGCAACGTTCACCAATTATGCCTTTTTTTTAATGAGATCCCTATCAATTCAATTTTTGAAAGTTCTATATATTGTAATACTGAAATTCTTTTCGCTTGAAAATAAGGAATTTTTACTACAGCCATCTATGGGTGAAATTATGAACAACAATCTTATTATTTTTATTTTATTTTGTTGGAACGCCATCTATTGAGAGAATTGGTTTTTTTTTTGTAAATAATGAAAGCTACAATTCTTATATCTGAGGTGACAAATGCATTTTTCGCATAGAAGTCACCCCTGAATTGCGCCAGACTTATAAGGTCATTTTTGTCTTATTTACCTACTTGTACCAATGTGTAAGTAATCGAATATTTTTATTATTGCATATGCGCAAACATTGGATTTTTTTCCCTGTCGGGAGTCAAAGATATTTTTTAACAGATTTTTAATTATCTCAATAGAGACGAAGTTGGAATATTTATTGTAGGAGAACCGGGAAATCAAGGCACCTACAGGGCTTACGACCTGTCATCGGCTGGTTTACGTGATCACTTTATACTCCCGACAGGGAAAAAAATCCAATGTTTGCGCATATGCAATAATAAAAATATTCGATTACTTACACATTGGTACAAGTAGGTAAATAAGACAAAAATGACCTTATAAGTCTGGCGCAATTCAGGGGTGACTTCTATGCGAAAAATGCATTTGTCACCTCAGATATAAGAATTGTAGCTTTCATTATTTACAAAAAAAAAACCAATTCTCTCAATAGATGGCGTTCCAACAAAATAAAATAAAAATAATAAGATTGTTGTTCATAATTTCACCCATAGATGGCTGTAGTAAAAATTCCTTATTTTCAAGCGAAAAGAATATCAGTATTACAATATATAGAACTTTCAAAAATTGAATTGATAGGGATCTCATTAAAAAAAAGGCATAATTGGTGAACGTTGCGCAAGCGCATAAAGTGATCACGTAAACCAGCCGATGACAGGTCGTAAGCCCTGTAGGTGCCTTGATTTCCCGGTTCTCCTACAATAAATATTCCAACTTCGTCTCTATTGAGATAATTAAAAATCTGTTAAAAAATATCTTTGACTCCCGACAGGGAAAAAAATCCAATGTTTGCGCATATGCAATAATAAAAATATTCAGCCTTATATACGTTTTTAATGAAAAAAAAAACAACATCTTAAAAGTTTCGGGAGAGTTAAAGTTATTTAAACTATGTTTAATTCGCTAGAATTCATCATCATAAGCTCGACAGTCCTAGGTGGGCCTTGGCTGAATCCAGGAGTCTCCTCCATTCTCGTCTATCCGTTGGCTTTGTTCTCCAGTTTCTAATATTTATTGTGGAAGCATCGGCATCGACACTGTCCATCCATCGAGTCCTTGGTCTTCCTGGTCTCCTTCGACCTTGTGGCACAGAAAGTGTGAGACGTTTTGTGGGGTTGTCGTCGTCCATTCTGATTATGTGACCAGCCCATCTTAAGCGCCCTATCTTGATGGAACTGATCACATCGGGCTCTTCATAGGTCTCATATAGCTCCCTGTTTTATCGACGACGCCAACCATTATTTTATTTTATTGGCCCGTTGATCGTTCGAAGGATCCTTCTCTCAAAAGCCGCTATGGATCCTTCAGTTTGTTTAGTCATCACCCAGGTTTCGGAAGCATGCGTGATTCGCTAAAACTATCTTCTACAAAAAAATTAATGACGTAGTTAAGTTCCTACGAATTAAAATATTGACGAAAAAATAAAATTTACATTATTGGATGGGTGGTGGCAGAGTGGTTAGCGCGTTGGGTTAGTAATCAAGTGGTTATGAATTCGAATTCTGACGCGACCGATTTAGTTCATCTATAACACAAGCATTAATGCTTAGTTTGGGGAACTTATGAGGGTGTATATTATTTAAAAAAATATATGAATTAATAATAATAATAATGCACGATAAAACTTCCCTTATCGGTGACGATCATTGTTGAGAAAAATGGTTTGTGAGATGCAACGTTAGAAAAAAGTTAAGACCGTTGCACTAGAAAAGTGCGCTTTTGCCCACAACCGACGTGCAGAATTTGATCACGTTTTAATAGACCTGCCACATTCCCAGCCATCTCCTAAGTCGACGACCCTCGTTGCATACCATACTGCAAACACATGCATTAATACCAATACACACAAAAGTACCTAACACAAACTCGAGAGAGAAACAAACACAACAAAGCGCAAGCAACTACGCACAAAATAATAATATACATAGGTAATGTTTGTAATATCAATACAAGTTCCACACGCGCGCGCAGTTACACAAGGCAGGTTCACATTCCTTAAAAAGTTAGGTTTGTACTTACATATACCTACCTGCGACACACTATTGGGCACAGGGAGAAGTAAAAACCTTCGAGAATGTGGGATACGCAGAAATCAAACTTAAAGTTTCGAATCGAGATGATGACAATTTATTGTAAGAATCGTTTTGTTACACAGTAAAATTAGTTTTTACTTAGAGAATATTTCAATATAGATATCCTTAAATGATTTGAAAGATATCAAAATGTGAGAAAGAAAAAAGCTTAGGTTTAAGTGTTTAAAAAAAAATCAAGTATAGTTTTAGAACTTTAATGTCATGAAACTTTGTAATATACGTTTTTTTTATGAAAACAAACACAGATCTGACATACTCTTTTAAAATAGTAAATTAGAAAACAAACAAAATTTCTTTTGTGCACTTAGTGAATATACCAAATCACTTAAGTACTTATTAAAACATAAAGTTTTGCTGATATAATTTTGAAGTAAATTATTATACAATGAGATATTAACTGCTTTATCCTTATCCAAATCGGGCAACCTTTACGAGGAGAGTAAAAGCCGCAAAAACTTAATTTGCCATACTCGCAGAACATGGAGATATAAAAATTTAAACCCAAGTATTCCCATAAAGTTGTGACGGTGAAGCCAGCCAGAGCCCGCCAGAGCCCCGGGGTGCTGCTGCAGTGAAGGATTGAGAAAATTCATAGCCAGGGACGCCAAAAAGAAGAGTTATTCATTTCGGATTATAAACACAACAATTAAAACACATAGAGATATTAACTCGCAAAGCGTTAAATTTCGTTAACTTACTAAGATCTAAGATAACTTTAGGTGATTTGGACTCTGTCACGACAAGATTGAGATAAGAGACGGAGCAATCAAGAAAATGGGTATTGTGGAAGATTGAAGTCTAAAAACCTTATAACACACGAGATTTAACTAACTAGCTGCACATTATGACGGCTGCGTACCTTCACCCCAACAGTTGTTCTTAAATCAATCAATGTCGCTGTGTTAAATGACTTATGGGTGGTTAATAGAATGTGGTCACTTGACACTACTTGTACACAAGAATAGCTGGCAGTTCATGCACATAACGGTTTTACGAAAACTCGAGTTAATAGATCTTAAATAGATATCTAATAAATTGTTATTTAATTATAAGATATAAGTATATATCGATAGGATATAGATTAAAAAAATGTTTATGTTCTAACGTTGTGTGCCATACACGTTGCATACCCGACAAATGACAGGCGTAGTGAGCATAAGTGTCACTTGGACTCTTGTCAATTGAAATTCAAATGTGTTTGTCGGAGTGACACACCAACCAAAGTGTCTCTAAATTGAAGACGTGATAATACCCGTAGAAAATATAACAAAAATACTCTCTCTTACACTTTGAAGGCTGTTATCTCCGAAATCACCAGTACTCAGGGTTCATATTATCCAATAGTTCCTACCTGTTGAGGTATCCTTTTACAGAAAAAATATCAGATTTTATACTATGACGTAAGTCTGGAGGTCACATGTTCTTTAACTATGATATGAACCAGGAGTAATACAATCAGTTGGTATCCATTGATAATACACTACAATAAAATCCTTTCGATGATTTCCCAGCCATAATTTTGTACATCCCTGTATGAATTTAAGGTGATCGGAGCCCTGAGGTTCATTTTGTCGGATAGCGTTATGCAAATGGGCCGGCGCAGGCGCGGTGGAACAAACGGGCGGGCGGTCGCACACAAATGAGAGGTGTTCACTTGGCGCCCCCTAAACAGCGAAGCCCGGGGCGGTCTCGCACGGCGCACACAATTATTATTACAAACCTCCTGACCGAACCGGACCGGACCCGTACACAAACAAGAAGAAAAAACACATAACAAGATATCATGTTATGTTTATTTTTACGTCGCGAAACGATTTTCGCCCAGATTATTCGGCGATGAAAGAGTTATGGATGGAGAAACGCCCGAGCCACCACTCAAACAGTAACGGATCGTTAACACAACTCAAATTATATTATTTTAACAATTTATTTTTATTTAAATTGATAAAGTTCCTAGGCACTTCATATTTCAATTAGGGCCAGTTTCAGTAAAATAAACAATGGGAACTGGACGTTCAAGTAAAACCATAGTGACTATGACCCAAATGCACAGTCCGAAGTACCTAAATACTAACTTCTAACCTCACTTGAGTATTTAGTATTCTTAAGTTAGCAATTTAGCGTTGCAGAGAAATCCCTAACTAAATACTAAATACTACGCCAAACTTAAGGTCGATGGCGTAGAATTTCACATTATTGTGTATGAAGAAAAGAGATAAATAACTTTCTATGGGCTTAGATATAAGATATATTTAATAAATTAGAAAGCTATCTATCTCTTTTCTGACGTTTAAAATGTTTTTTGCTATAACAACACAAACATATGTAACCAACTTCACACTTCACACTGACAGCTCGATGTCACGATTTTTTTGAAATTCCACTGAATTTTCGGCATCTCGTATGGATCGCTGAATACTCTGGTATTTGATTTGACAAAATTACCAAATAGATATTCAACGAAGCTGATAAAATCATCATCCACCGAAAAAATCTCGTATTTTAGTATTAAACCATTCGTAAGGTTCCTCGCGATCAACCTTACTTTTTGACAATTCACAAATGCAAGTTTACGCCAACGCGCATGCGCTAAGTATTTAAATATGTCTCTGCAATGCAATTCTCATACAAAAACTTCGTAGCATCCTCCAATTAGGAAGCCACGTGATCTCCTAACTTAAGTGAGCGACTGTGCAATGAAAACATTGTTAGTATTTAGAATTTAGTATTTAGGTAGGACTCTGCATTCGGAGCTCTATCTCGTTTACTGTCTCGTCTTATTATCCTTCATACGCAAATCCTTCGCAAATATTTGAGTTTCACGATTTTTCATGATTACCACCATCAAATCTCTTCGACATTCAGATAGAATTACCACAGAATTAATCCCTTTTTAAAAAGGAATCATTGAATTCGGTCGACTTTGTAACAATTATAATTCATTGCAGACAACTTTACAAACTGAAGAGTTTGATATTTTTTTTGTGCGTTCCATCATCAGAACTCGATAAAATTTATATGTGTATGTGATCAGTTCTGAATGACTCCCTTTCTTTTTAAAAAGGAATCACTAACATCGAATAATGTGGTAAAGAATTTATTTATATCATTTATAAATGGTTCTCTCTGCCTACACTGTGAGGGACATGACGCCATGGTATTATTATGTATGCAGTAATATTATTTCATACGATTTTTTCAATGCATTAATCAGTAAGATATGATTGTCGTACAGGTTGCAGACGCCTTTCAAATTGTTGGGATGGATGACTTTTTCTCTTGAGTGTGATCCTATTAAAAAAGGAGCCATTAAAATCGGGCAATGTGGTAAAGAATTATCGTCGCTGAATGGCAAATTGAAGAGTTTGAAGATTTTCTCATGATCTCCATCATCAGATCTTGACCAAATTGAAATGGGACCAATCGAGAGATCACCCCTTTCTAATGAAAAAGAAAGGGGTGAAAGGTTTTCGGGCGTCCCTGGAAACGGCAGAATGCTGGCCAATCCTTCCACCACCGGAGCACCAACCAATATGATGGTGTTCCGGACACGGAAAGTAAGTAGTAATGAAAAAGAATCATTGAAATCGGACTACGTGCTAAAAAAATTATCGCTGAACATACATATAAAAAAAAGAAAAAAAAAACACGTCGTACTGAAAACTATTGGATTAAATTATATATCTGAGTATAACACCAGATGGCGCTACTGTTGTATGCGATCTGTCATGTTAGTTTTACTGTGCATTGTGTACGTATTTTTTCGTTTAAATAAAACTTTTTGTACAGTTTAAACTCAAGAAGTCTTGTTTATCATCCCGATTAGGTTATGGGCCCAGGCTCACGTGAATAAATAGTTGGTGATAAACAAAGAGCAGAGAAAACAGTAAAGTAATTAGTTTTTTTTGACAGTAGAACCGCGTGCTGTGTATAACCTAAAATGGAGTTTGGAAAGACAATGAACCTTGAAAAATTCAATGGAACGAATTTTAAACAGTGGAAATTTCAAATAAAATGTGCCCTCCGCGCCAAAGGGTTAAATATCAACACGCCAAAACCAGAAGAGAACCCGAGTCAATGGAACAAAGATGATGGAATGGCAATGTTTATATTAACATCAGCTATGGATCTAAAGCAAATAGAACTCGTCGAAAATTGCGAATCAGCACTTGAGGTGATGACCAAACTTGAGTCTATTTATGAACAAAAATCTGAGATGACTAAAATGATGATACATGAGCGTTTTTATCAATATAAAATGTCACCGGCAGATAGCATTGCTCAGCATATATCTAGAGTAGAAAGTTTGGCTAAGCAACTTAAAGAAAGTGGAGAAATTATTAGTGATACTGCGATCATAACTAAAATATTGAGTACACTACTTCTCAAATACAGATCTCTACGCCAGGCTTGGATGTCACTGGATCCTCAGAATCAAACTATAGTTAACTTGACAGCTCGCTTGTTAGATGAGGAAGCCAGCTTGAATGTTGAAGATGAGAACGAAACTGCTTTATTAGTGGCAAAACAAAGTACAAAGAAGAAAATTGTTCCATTGATAAAAACGAACAAAGAATTTAATGAAAAGCCACATCGCTTTAAATGTTATAACTGTGGGAAACGCGGACATTTTGCAAGAGATTGCCGTGCCCCTAAACAAAAACATAAACAACAAGGAGAAAGGGATATGTTAGCTTTCAATGTAGCAAATACAGATTGGAAAAATAATGATGAAGGTTTAAGATGGATATTGGATAAAGGTGCCCAGGGCCGGATAAATCATAGAACAATCAGGAACAAGAAGTCAGGGCGGTTGTCTTAAAAAGGGCGCTTAAAATTCTAAAATGTTAATCATATATGTAAATCAAACTTCTCAGGTATGGCGCTCGGTTCTCTTTGCGTACCCGGATACAGACTCGGAATGATAGTGTATATGTAAAAAATCCCGCTTAGTCATTTTAGATCTGATGTAATTTAACATAATTTAAAATTGTTCTACATTTAAGATTCCAAAAAAATGGGGGGGGGGGGGCGGATTCAAATATATATTGCTATGGGCGCAAAAACACGTTTATCCGGCCCTGGTGGTGCCTCAGCTCACATGTCTTATAAACGTGAAAATTTTGTTGAATTGTATGAGTATACGGGATCTCCACTGAAACTAGGAAACCAAGAAGCTGTAGAAGTTATTGGCCAAGGAAATGTTTTGATAGACAAGTATGTCAATGGACAGTGGGAGACATGTATCCTGAAAAATGTTCTTTATGTACCAAAATTGAGAAGAAACCTATTTTCTGAGGGAGTAGTGACAAGACAAGGTTATAATATTGTAAAGAAACATACTGATGCTTTGATTTACAAGGACAATAAAATAGTGCTATGTGCTTTTTTACAAAGCAACAATTTATATGAGTTAAAAATGAAAACAGTTCAAAATCCAGTATGTAATGTAGTGCAAAAATTGGACCTTAAAACATGGCATGAACGTTTGGGACATTTGAATGTTAAAGAAATACAAAAAATGTGTAATAACAATGTGATTACTGGTGTGGACCTATTAAACTGTGACAAGTTTGTATGTGAGGGTTGTGCTTATGGCAAGCATGCTCGACAACCATTCCAAAAATCAAACAGAGGAATACAGCAACCAGGTGATGTTATATACAGTGATGTTTGTGGACCACTCAGTGTGCTTTCTGTACAGGGCATGAAATATTTTGTTATTTTTAAAGACGCTGCTACTAGTCTTAGGTTTGTGTACTTTATAAAGAATAAATGTGATGTGATAAACTGTTTTAAAAAATATAATTTTATGATTAAAAACAAGTTTTCTCATAGTGTACGCAATATTACATACTGATAATGGTGGAGAATACACTAGCAAAGACTTTAAAGAATATCTTGATAGGGAAGGTATTTCTCATGAGCTCACTGCCCCTTACACACCCTGAACAGAATGGACGAGCTGAACGGGAAATTAGGACAATAGTTGAAAGTGCTCGATCCATGCTTTATGCCCGTAACGTACCACTCAATCTATGGGCAGAAGCGGTCAATTGTGCTGTTAATTTGTTAAATCGCACATCTTCAAGTCAGACACCAAATATTACACCTATGGAGCTGTGGAGTGGTGTAAAACCTAATTTGGATCATATCAGAGTGTTTGGATGCGAAGGTTATGTCCATGTGCCAGATCAACTGAGAAAGAAGCTTGATTGTAAAAGTCGTAACATGATGTTAGTTGGATATGATAATACAAACTATAAAATGTATGATTCAACTACAAAAAGAATTTCAATATCAAGAAATGTTATTTTCAATGAACAGAAAAGTCCAGAATTCAAACGAAACGAAGCACAAATTTTCATATGCGATGATGATGAACAAAATGATGAAGTAGTAATAGACAACACCGAGATGAATACAAATGATGAGAATTTAGGAAGTGATGACAGCACTTATACTGCCATTGACGAAAGTGATGAGAACTACGAGCCTTCACAAGAAATCGATCTAAATAACATAGATCGCTTAAATGTTACTTTGCGACCACGAAGGAATAAATTTTTTGGAGGCAAATTTAATGGAGTTGGATGCACCTGTAACTTACGAGGAAGCAATTAATAGTAAGGAATCTGAATCATGGTTAGAGGCCATAAATGAAGAATTAGAAGCTCATTGTACCAATAACACCTGGAGTTTTGTGGATAATGAAAATCAGAGAACCATAACGTCCAAATGGGTTTTCAATATTAAAATAAACCAAGATAATCAAGTAGAAAGGTATAAAGCTCGTCTTTGTGCCCGTGGTTTCACACAAATTAAAGGAATAGATTACAATGAAATTTTTTCACCAACTACAAGATATGAGTCAATTAGAATATTGCTATCTATGTCTGCTGAATATAATTGGAATATAAGGCAATTAGATGTCAAGACGGCCTTCTTATATGGAGAATTAGAAGAGGATATTTTTATGGAAATTCCTGATGGAGTGAAAGCACCGAAAAATAAAATATGTAAATTAAAAAAATCCCTCTACGGCCTAAAACAAGCATCTCGTTGTTGGAATCATAAATTTACAAGTTTTTTATTGAAATTTGGTTTTGTTCAGTCACAAGCAGACAATTGTGTATTTGTAGGTTACTTCAATGGTATAAAAGCTTTGTTAATTTTATATGTAGATGATGCTTTAATTACATCTCAATCAAATGCAATATTAGATCAAATTGTAAGGTACCTAAAGCAAGGATTTAATATCAAAGAGTTAACTTTAAATCGGTTTGTTGGTTTAGAAATTTTAAAAACTGAAAATTTTGTTTGTATCAGTCAAAGACAATATATTGAACAGTTAATAAATAAATTCAATATGAGTACTGCACATCCTTGTAATACACCTGTTGATGTAAATGTTCAGTTAACTAAAAATGTTGATAATGAGCAGATTAATTTTCCATATAGGGAAGCCATAGGGTCATTATTGTTCTTATCTACAGCAACTAGGCCAGATATTTCATATGGTGTAAATCTGTTAAGTAGATACATTAATAACCCAAGTGTACATCATGTTAATCATACATACATACATACATACATACCATCACGCCATGTCCCTTGCGGGGTAGGCAGAGAGAACCGAACGCCACATCTTTCTATCCTGGCAAGCATCTCTCGCCTCGTCCACATTCATGCATCGTCTCATACATGTTCGTCTATTGCTCACACTTCTAACATTTCCGTCTTTCAAAATTTCGTTCACATGGTCGTGCCACCCCTTTCTTGGGCGTCCCCGACCTCTCATTCCATTCCTTTCCGCTCTGTATATTTTCTTCGTCAGGCGCTCCTCATTCATTCTCCCCATGTGACCAAACCATCTCAATGTGTTCACTTTCATTCTAGTAATGACATCTTTCTTCATCTTACATTCTTTCCTTATGTCCTCATTTCTTACCCGGTCATACATCGTTCTATTACAAATCCTTCTTAACGATCTCATTTCAACTGCATTTATTCTACTTTCATGCGTCTTCTGCCAAGTCCAGGTTTCACTTGCATACGTCAAGGTTGGCACTACGATGGCGTTATGAATGGCAACTTTGGCATCCTTTGATATGTTGCGATCATTCATAATTGGTCTTAGTGCTCCATTCACTCTGTTTCCTGCCATAACTCTTCTTTCGATCTCTTTATCGAGTCGTCCGTTCCGTTGAAATATGCTTCCCAAGTATACATATTCATCGACTTGCTCGAGCCATTCGTTCTCTACTCTTATTTTACACGCTGTTCTGCTTTCACTCTTTTCAAAGACCATTGTCTTTGATTTGCTGACATTCATCCTAAGTCCGTTCTCTATACATCCTTCATAAACCATACTTACAAGATACTGTAACTCTTCCATACTTTCTGCTAATAGAACTTTATCGTCTGCATACATCAAATCTCGCACCATTACGGTACTCAATTTCAGACCCTTGCTTTCACCCTTAAGGGCTCTTATGCAGAAATCAATGTACAAGTTAAAGAGCCATGGAGATAGCACGCACCCTTGTCTAACGCCATTATTTATAGAGAACCACGTTGTCACTGTGTCGTTGACACGAACACATGCTTCGCTGTTCTCATATAATGACGCGATTGCGCGTATTAGTTTGCTCTTCACTCCATACACTGCTAGTATATCCCATAATTTTTCTCTAACAACTTTATCATACGCCTTTTCTAGGTCTATGAAGGCACAGAAAATTTTCTGATTTTTATCCAGAACCTTTTCTGTGACCGTGCGCAGAGAAAAAATTTGGTCTATACATCCTCTGCCGCCCACAAACGCACCTTGGACATCCCATATCTTGCTTTCTGTAATCTTTCGCACTCTTTGATCCAGGATCCTTGCATACATCTTACCAACTGCGCTTAATAAACTTATGGCTCTATAATTTTTGCAGTCGAGCTTCGATCCTTTACCTTTATACAAAGGTACCACGACTGCATTTCTCCAGTCTGAGGGAGTGTGTCCTTCTTCCCAACATTTGTTGAAAAGAGAGAGACACCACTCCAACGTCTGTTCGCCGCCATATTTTATAAGTTCAGCTGATACACTGTCATATCCGGCAGCTTTCCCCGCTTTTGCGTGTTTTACTGCTTCAAACACTTCTTCTTGCGTTATTTCATCCTTATCACTTTCGCTTACTTGCCATGTTCTTTGACTCACGTCCCCACTTACTCCGAATAATTAGATATCTTCTTAAAACTAAAAATTTATGTATAAAGTATCAAGGTCAAGAAAGCTTAATTGGATATTCAGATTCAGATTTTGCTGGGGACTTAGATACAAGAAAATCAACCACTGGCTATATTTTTATGTTTAACGGTGGATCTATATCTTGGTCTAGTCAAAAACAACCTTGTATTGCCTTATCAACAACTGAAGCTGAATTTATGGCTGGTTGTGAAGCTGCCAAGAATATTTTATGGTTAAGACAGTTTTTTAAAGAAATTAATATCAATCAAAATTGCACAACTCTGTGTATTGATAATCAGAGTGCTATCAAATTAATAAATAATCCTGTTTATCATAAAAAGACAAAACACATTGATGTTAAATTCAATTTTATTAGAGAAAATGTTAAAAATAAATTAATTGTTATTAAGTATGTGCAAAGTTCAGATCAACTGGCTGATATTTTAACTAAAGCTCTACCTACTGTTAAATTCAAATGTATAAGAGATGAAATATTGTCTGTTATGTAAGTTGTTTGTTATTATCAAAAATATTAAAAAAAAACAGGCAAATATAAAAGTTTTCTTTTGTATAAAATTTAGTGGAAGTATTGGATTAAATTATATATCTCAGTATAACACCAGATGGCGCTACTGTTGTATGCGATCTGTCATGTAGTTTTACTGTGCATTGTGTACGTGTTTTTTCGTTTAAATAAAACTTTTTGTTCAGTTTAAACTCAAGAAGTCTTGTTTATTATCCCGATTATCTCCTCTGTTTATTATCTCCTCTGTTTTGGTCAAAGTCTGTACAAAAATAGTTTTAATTGCATGTCATTTTTATGTACTTTCAAACGTGACATTCCAAGCATTCTTTTCTCGATTATTGTGAGTGATGTATTGTATCGTATTGACAGTTTAAAAATATAAAGATATTCGCGGGTTAGGCAGAGAGAACCGATCGCTACACATTAATTTTCCCCATACCATCTCCATGCTGGTTCTTCTGTTATTCTCGCTTTTCTTAATCTCCACTAATAAGATCTCGTTTATATTGTGCCAGCTTTCACCAACGATTTTTGCCTCTCACTCCATTCCTTGCAGCCTTATACTATTTTACTTTTTTTAACACCCATTTATTCTATATTTCAGAATTAAGACTATATTTACTACTTTCTCCTTTATCTCGTCTTATTTCTTATTTTGTCGCACATGGTTTTGTTCACTGAAAAACAAATTATGACAACCAAACTTGCTACCTGCGTTTTAACCAAACATTTGTAACATTAATGAATGTTTATCTATTTATTTAACAAACATTTAGTTGCACAAAAACAATTTATATATCATTTAGTTGCATTTACTCTACTTCCACGATGGCATACCGCTTTTAAATTATAAAAATAATTTAATCGAGGAATTGACGTTATGACACGAAGAGGTATTCAAATAAAGAAAGAATAGCAAAATGGCAACTCAGTTATTGAAATTTCTCAAAAACGTTGATGAATAAGAATATTAAGTAGGGAGCTTATTTCTCGGTTGGTAAGAATGAAACTCAACTTGAAGTGACTAAGTTTCTTCACCCGAGTAATAAATCGTTGTTAACAATATATGAGACTAGTGGTTCTGGTTGTTATGATGAATTCTACTTTGGATTTCGCACGTTAAAACTATCGAAGAACGGCAAAAGGAGAAGTCAGGATTTGAACCGCATACCGTCGGCGGCTAGTTACCTATCCTATAGGCAACTACTACCAGACCACCGGCGGACGGAGCGGAATGTCGCAGGGATTGACAAACTTGGGGAGAAAGACACGAGACCACCTCATTTATTTACCATCGAAAACATTTCTTTTATAAAAAATAATCATTTATTAGAGAAAAAAATAGATACATGCATAAAAATAATAATAGAAAATAAGATAACAAAATGTAAATTCTCCCCGAAAATAAGGAAGTTTAGAATATTCACAACTTAATTAATAATCATGAACTTCTATTAATAATCTGTGTTAACGAAAAGAAATCAAAACAATGATTACTTTAATTAAAATACATTTTACGTTATTAATATTTTTAGATCAATTTTTAATACCTACATATATGCCATATTAAAAAGCAATAAATACCATTTTTTGAAATCACAATTAGTAGGTAGGTATTATAATATCATATACTTATGTTGTTTAAAATAATTACGTTTCAAACCAATATCTTTATTCACGCCAGCTTTGTGCGAATTTTTCAAAAGTACTTGAATCAACATTGCGACGGTATGGCCATAGATGGGACATGGTTGACCCAGAGCCACATGGTGGAATGGAATGGAGGAGTTGATAAAGGCACAACTGGATGAAACGATGGTGCAAGACAGAGGTATGAAGGAGAAAAATAATAAGAGCTGACCCTAAAACAAATATGGGAGAAAGATGAGTAAAAGAAGATGGACTGTTGCATTAATTACTCAACTCTCAGGTCTTGAAACCAATTTGTGATAAACGCGAGATCGATCAATAATTTCACTTACAAGAGACGAAACGATTCGTGGACACTCGAAATGGCAAATAGATCCAAAGGTTGATAAAATCTGAAATATGCAGACTGGAAAGTATGCGCCGGCGCAGATTGAAACTGGCTCAGCAACACCACTAAATATGGAGAGAGGAGGAACGGGGTAAGAGAGAGGAAGGTAGCGGAGGTATTCGGGGGTGATGAAGATGTGAAAGTCTCACACGAAAAGTTCTTGCACTAAAAGAATGTGACCAGCAAACAACAAACAAAACATTATCTCTTAGCGCTATCCGAACCCAACACCCAGCCACCGACCTAATGGTACACCTACCTCTACCTATCAACTAACCAACCAACATGGGAGATTATTAGACCATTCAAGACAGACACCTCCTTGTCATGTTTACACACACATTATGAAGAAGCACGATTTGGTTTGTTTTTCTTCTTCTTATCTTGCATGATACGAAACTAGATACCTACGACAAAACTTATTTTTTCCGCCATCTCCGCTCCCGTGCTCTCACCACACCACGAGGCACTTCTCGGAGAATCTATTCTTTGTAGATGGATTTTCTTTTGAACATTATCATAATCATAAGCTCGAAAGCCCTGCAGGGCTACTCATGAAGTTGATTAAAGTAAGATTAAGATGAGCTTCAGACTTCAGCAATCTTTGAGGTTAAGTTAATTGAATATCAATCGTAATTTATACAACAATTTCATGCAAAGCGTCGATATTAACAAATTTTTATGATTAAATGTATAGAAATATTAAAATTAGATTATGATTGAGTACTGATTCAAACATTTTTAAGATTAAGGCAAATTAAGAACGTGTCATGAGTAGCCCTTTTGGGTGGGCTTTGGCCGAGTCCAGAAATATCATCCATCGTAGCCTCTTTGTAGCCTTGTTTACAATTTCTGATTTGCAAAATGGATACATCAGCACTGACTGAGTCCATCCATCGCAGTTTGGGTATTCTTCGTCTTCTTCGTCCTTGTGGTGTGGAGAGCCTATGTGACTAGCCCATATCAAGCTCCCACCTTTATGAAACTGATCTCATCGGGTTCTACATTATGTAGGTACAAGTCATATAGCTCACTGTTGATCGACGACGCCAACCATCACTTCCTCTCACAGGATCGTAGAATATTCTGAGGATTATTCTCTCAAATGCTGCAATGGATCCCTCTAAAGCTTTTATTAATTCACAGGTTTCAGAGGCATATGTTCAGAGGAATAGCTTTATGAGGGCCTAGATGAGTCGATGGCAGATCGGTTAGCGCGCTGGGTTAGTAATCCAATGGTCGCGAGCTCGAATCCTGCCTCGACCGATTTCGTTCACCTATAGCACAAGTATTTATGCTTATTTTAGGGAACGTATTCTAAATTTAGTTCCTTTTTAGGTAAGGCGAGAGTGGGAGTGGAGACGCATGTGACGGCTTCCTTTTATAAGTCAATGCATCCCTATCACTGGTTACCCCACATGGTGGGATATGCCGTGATGGTATAAATGTATGATCATATAATAAAATTTTAGTATTTCTTCTGACTATCTTTGACCTGAATTACTTCTGAAGATCATAATTAGGTATCCTCATACGATTTTCACGGGTCTTATAAAGGGATATATTTTTGAGGTACATTGATATCATTGTTGAAATATTGGTAGGTATAGATAGGAGAGTATAATGTTAATATAACGATGTAAAATTGCAACTGTATTCCTACTTTGCATAATATAAAAAGTTGATAGGGAGATTTATTTATTTTTTATCACACCATATTTTACATTAACAACAAGTAGATTAGTGCTTCCCAACTAGGAAACCCCGTTCTAGGGCTAGCAGTTACAAATTAAATCATAAATTTGAATACATGTAATTTTTGTTCTTGGTAATGTACCTATGTTTTTTACAGAGAGTCATAATATGTTAAGTTCATCCTTTACTTTTTCAGAAGACGATATCGCAATAAACCGAAAGTACAGCAATTAATTTATACCAACAATATTTATATAAGGTGAATTTTTTCCAAAACCCAACACCTATATAAAATATAATTTTAATATATTTTTTTTATTTTTATCAAGTCTTCTCGGGCAACTGCCTGGTACTATGTCAAATAATTATAACAATAACAAGTTGCCACATTTTGCAGTCTTATCCAGACCGAAAACACAGTTAAAAACTGTGTCTCCACAGTGGGTGGGAATCGAACCCGGGATCCTTGGATTAGTCAGAAACCTAACCAACTGAGCCACGAAGGCCGACAATCTACTCGATATTCTTATTTATATGTGGTCAAAAGAAACCTAATGCGATGAATAAATATGGCATTCGAAAGCATTAAAATCATACAATTTACGCCTTAATCTGCTTAGTCTTTTGAGGGTGGGCATAAGTCAACGTACAGTTATAAATAATAATATTCTGTTGACACAAGACATTGAACTGTGTTGGGATAACAGCCCCAGAACAGGTATTACTTGGTAGGTCAAAGAAAATATAATGTGCATTGTCAATAAATGAATGAATAAATGTAATGTGACGAACAAATGTTAATGTTAAAACAAAGAAACGATATACCTAACGATGTTAAATGTGATGATAAATTACGGATGATGAGTTTCTTAGCAGTCAAAATTACGGATGATGAAGTTCTTAGCATAAGCAAAATTACGGATGATGAGGTTCTTAGCATAGTCATAATTACGGATGATGAGGTTCTTAGCATAGTCAAAATTACGGATGATGAAGTTCTTAGCATAGTCAAAATTACGGATGATGAGGTTCTTGGCATACACTGATTTTTTTTTTGTTAAAATAAACCGAACTATAGTGACTTCAAAACATTTCGTTTTGTGCTACTAAATATTTTGTGCCGTGCCCTTAGCCAAACAGTAGGTACAGACATAAATATATTAACTTTTATTACTGATTTGGCTAAAAACCCAGGAAGTCAGTTCGGTGGTCACAATTTTTTTTTTGAGTGTTGTCAAAATTACGGATGATGAGGTTCTTATCATAGTCAAAATTACGAATGATGAGGTTCTTAGCAAATTCAAAATTACGGATGATGATGTTCTTAACAAAGTCAAAATTACGGATGACGAAGTTCTTAGCATAGGTAAAAAAAACAGAAACATGCTAAATAGTGAATATTTAGCATGTTCTAAATACCATATCGAAGAGGCGTGCAAATTGGATATACCATGTGTAAAACAAGAATATCCTGCACACTATATTGGAGATAATGGTTGAGGGATCGACTAGCTGAGGGCGTCCTCTTTGGGAGTGTCTGGAACAATTGTGCCAAAATATGCATCATACTTCATATGTAGAAGAGGACCGATGAATACCGAGCGGAGTGGAGAAAATTGCTATGCTACTGACCAATTTTCGAAATTGATGCTAAAAAAAGACGGGAAGATTATGTAGTATAAACAGCGCCATCACTCTTGGGAAATAGGAGAGGAAAAGGAAGCCCAACATCCACGTGGTGGAAAAATATGAGTAAGATCATAAAGATAACCCTAAAACCAGCCTCCACAACACAGGACAGATAATCTTGACGCGGAAGAGCTAGGAGAGCCGATCTAACGTGATATAGGACAGGAATAAAAATAAGGTAAATATAACTATGGCCAATAATAAAATATGGAAACATTCAATTAACACGACAGTCAACAAACCCGATAAAATAGTATTGTTAATGTTGTCAAAGAAATTGTTAACGACATCGCCTGTAATAAAAACGCCATTAACTTTTATTATGCTCTTCGGATACCTTTCAAGTTTTTTTTTGTTTAATTAAAATATCTTCATCCTTCTTCATTCATCTTCCATTCGGTCTTATCGATCTTATCACTTTCAATATGAAAATTTCCTAAAGTAAAATACGACTCACCTCATCCGACATAAGTTAATTGATAACAATAATTAGATACAACTGTGAAATCACGCATTTTAAGGATGATACAGGAAAAACAATGGGCTGTGACCTAAGCTATACAGATGTGGAAACTATTTTTTCTTCTTGGAAGGTTGACCAGTCCCTCAATTCATTTTTACAGTTTTTATTTCAAAAAGAGAAGAAATGAAATTAAGCAAATATGTAAAGAATATTTTGTCAATAAAATTTATCCTATAGATAATATAAGTACAGGACCTCGCACAAGTGGAATGATTAAAATCCAAAAAAAAAATACATCTTTCGGCCAAAATCATTACTCATATTATGGGGTTACGTGGTACAATGATTTACAAGTACAGTTTAAAAAAATAGCAGAAAACAATCTTAATAAATTCTAGGTAAAATTAACAGAATATCTAAAGTAACATTCAAATTTTTGTTTTGTTTTACTTTTATTGTTATGATTTGTGATTACTTTATATTATTATTTATATATTTCTTTTCCAACTGTCGATTTGTTCAGGAGAACTTTGTTCTCTTAACATATCGACAATGTATCAAGCCAGAATACGCGAGAATTGTATGGAGAGGTCTACTTTTTTCACGGCTTTTCCAACTTTGAAGTCAAAAAATACCAACTTAGAGGCTTCGCAGCATATATGTTCCATACACGGATTTACTCAGAATTCGGAGTAGAACATTTCGTGTGTCTGTGTGTCTGTGTGTGTGTGTGTGTGTGTGTGTGTCTGTGTGTGTGTGTGTGTGTGTGTCCCCCCCCTTATAACTTTTGATCCGCTCAATTTACAGAGCCCAAATTTTCAGAATATACAAACAGTTATAGGCCTACAAAACTTTTATACTCAGAAATGTGAATTTTTGTATCAGTCAGGGGTTATCAACTTTTGAAATTTTGGTTTATTTTTCCATATACTTATCTCAGAAACCATAAAAGCTAGATCGCTGAAATTTGATATAAACATAGACAAATAAAAAATCTCAAATTATTTTTTTTTTAAAAAATCCAGAGTTTTTCAAACATTTTTTATTAAGAAAAATATTTTTTTTATGATAAATTTATGAGTTTAACTGCCTATATTTCCAAATTTTTTAAAAATATCAAGAAAAACCGAAACACCCCAACTAGATAATTTAATTCTCTATAAAAAATATTAACATTGTATTAGCACATCTCAATTTTTTTTTAATAATTTTTATAAAAATTGAATTTAGTGACGACATTGCTTCATACAATTTTTATGGCACTCGCCTACACACAATATCTAAGAAGACTCAATTGTTTGATACTAATCTCCAAACATACAAACATACCATCATTCTGTTTTCATATTCTGGGTAGGATCAAAGGACTGACCTCCATACTATCCTATCTTGACATACATACATATTATGTAGGTACATGTGTTGTATAGAAAATCAAATATCTTAAAATATTAAATAATTTGTATTTATGGGATTATAGTTTGGTACTTCAACTATACATTCTATCGCTATCGACAGTTGGATCTCATGTGTTACATGCAACTAGTTTATATATATTATGCTTGGGTTGTCAAGTTTTTGCTTACTTTTTAGTTTATATCAATATAAATGTTCCTTTATATGATGCCTAGGTTAAGATTTTTGTAGATTTAGTTACTTTGTAGTTAGTTTGTATGTTTTTGTGAAATGTGACTCACTTCAAAACACGACATAATTCTCTTTTTGAAGTTGAGTCATTCATAAATAAGTAATCATTATATAATAATCTGTAAATATTGTGTATTTGTATCCTTTTTTTAAATAAATAAAAAAAAATTGATTGTTTTGACAGACGAAATCATAGAAAATAAGTTGATGAATTTTTATTTACACATACGATATTCCAACTGTCGATTTGTTCAGGAGAACTTTGTTCTCATAACATATCGACAATGTATCAAGCCAGAAAACGCGAGAATTGTATGGAGAGGTCTACTTTTTTCACGGCTTTTCCAACTTTGAAGTCAAAAAACACCAACTTAGAGGCTTCGCAGCATATATGTTCCATACACAGATTTACTCAGAATTCGGAGTAGAACATTTCGTGTGTCTGTGTGTCTGTGTGTGTGTGTGTGTGTGTCTGTGTGTCTGTGTGTGTCCGTCCGTCCCTTATAACTTTTGATCCGCTCAATTTACAGAGCCCAAAATTTCAGAATATATAAACAGTTATAGGCCTACAAAACTTTTATACTCAGAATTTTGAATTTTTGTTTCAGTCAGGGGTTATCAACTTTTGAATTTTTATTTTATTTTTCCATATATCTCAGAAACCATAAAAGCTAGAACGCTGAAAATTGGTACAAACATAGAAAAATAAAAAATCTCAAATTAATTTTTTCAAAAAAATTCCAGGGTTTCTCAAACATTTTTTATTAAGAAAAATATTTGTTTTATGATAAATTTATGAGTTTAACTGCCTATATTTCCAAAACTTATTGATTATCGAAAAAAGCCGAAACACCCCAACTAGATAATTTAATTTTCTATAAAAAATATTAACATTGTAGTAAAAGATCTCAATTTTTTTTAACAATTTTTTTAAAAATTGAATTTAGTGACGACATCGCTTCATACATTTTGTATGGCAGTCGCCTATACACAATATGTAAGAAGACTTAATAGTTTGATACTTCATCTCCAAACATACATACCATCATGCTATTTTCATATTCTGGGTAGGAAAAAAGGAACTTCTTCCATACTATCCTATCTTGACATACATACCTACATAATATATGTTGTATAGAAAACAAAGTATCTGAAAATATTCAATAATTTGTATTTATGGGTTTATAGTTTGGTACATATTCTTCAACTATACATACTATCGCTATCGACAGTTGGATCTCATGTGTTACATGCAACTAGTAATATGAATTCGATCGAAGTAATAAAATTTCAATACACCATGCACACATCAACATCACGACGAAGATCGTAGGATCCACTTCACACTGGATACCTGTTCTAAAATTGTTAGTAAAAAATAAACTTGAAAATTAGTGGCTCTATTGGTTAACTGACTCGTGAGCTAAAAGGTCCTGGTGGAGACTAGTCTACAAAATGTGGCAACGTATTATTGTGTGTATTCCAACTGTCGATTTGTTCAGGAGAACTTTGTTCTCTTAACATATCGACAATGTTTCAAGCCAGGATACGCGAGAATTGTATGAAGAGGTCTACTTTTTTCACGGCTTTTCCAACTTTGAAGTCAAAAAATACCAACTTAGAGGCTTCGCAGCATATATGTTCCATACACGGATTTACTCAGAATTCGGAGTAGAACATTTCGTGTGTCTGTGTGTCTGTGTGTGTCTGTGTGTGTGTCCGTCCCCCCCTTATAACTTTTGATCCGCTCAATTTACAGAGCCCAAATTTTCAGAATATACAAACAGTTATAGGCCTACAAAACTTTTATACTCAGAAATGTGAATTTTTGTATCAGTCAGGGGTTATCAACTTTTGAAATTTTGGTTTATTTTTCCATATATCTCAGGAACCATAAAAGCTAGATCGCTGAAATTTGGTATAAACATAGACAAATACAAAATCTAAAATTGGTTTTTTAAAAAAAAAACAGAGTTTCTCAAACATTTTTTATTAAGAAAAATATTTTTTATGACAAATTTATGTGTTTAACTGCCTATATTTCCAAAGATTTTAAAAATATCGAAAAAAGCCGTAACACCCCAACTAGATAATTTAATTTTCTATAAAAAAATATTAACATTGTAGTAGTACATCTCAATTTTTTTTAACAATTTTTATAAAAATTGAATTTAGTGACGACATCGCTTCATACAATTTGTATGGCAGTCGCCTATACACAATATCTAAGAAGACTTAATAGTTTGATACTTAATATCTAAACATACATACATATGTACCATCATGCTGTTTTCATATTCCGGGTAGGAAAAAAGGACTGACCTCCATACTATCCTATCTTGACATACATACCTACGTGTGTTGTATAGAAAACAAAATATCTTAAAATATTCAATAATTTGGATTTATGGGTTAATAGTTTGGTTCTTATTCTTCAACTATACAAGGTATCGCTATCGACAGTTGGATCTCATGTGTTACATGCAACTAGTCTATAGATATCCGCCATTTCTTCTAAAATAATCGTATCATAAATAACTCATAATTTTAAAAAAATAATCCTTACGTTTGAAATTTCAAATAGCCATAACGTGGGACCTAAAATAAATAACTATTCCATAGTAGTGTAAAGTGAAAAAAAAAACGATTAAAGCAAAGGCGCACCGAGTAGAAATGTTTTAACGAATCTGTGCGGTGTAGGTTTCGTGAGATGAAAGCGATAGATCGATTTAGTCGAGGAGATGCATTCGAATTGATTGTGCCGTGTCCCTGGGCCCTGCAACTACTAGAGACAAGTGATAGGGCAGAAATAGAGTCAGAGACAGCGGACATAGGTCTGGTCTAGTGTTAAGAGTAGTCCGTAGTGGTGGTGCTGTGTTGAGAGGAGCCAGTCCCAGTTTTTTGTGTGTATAAAGTAAATTTATCAATGAAATTCCTCAGTGAGGCCGGTTGAACGGCCGACAGCGGCAGGTCACTACCACCGAACGGAGCTTGCAGACTTCGACAACCAGCGAAGACCGAAACTAATATTATAATTTTACGTACGACACCGGCTTGAATGAATGAATGAATAAAATATTTTATTTTAATGTAGCTTCTCGGACAACTAACAGGTAGGTACTATGTCAAATAATTATTTAACGCGCGCCCAATAACAAGTCGCCACATTCTGGAGATTTACGATATTAATCGTCTCACAGATCCAAACTGATCAATAGTATAAATATTACAAAGGAAAAAAATAAAATTTAATTTATGCCTAACAACAATTAATTTATTTTTTTCACACATTTGTAAATTTTACTGCCTCGCTAGACATACTGTTCTGAGGCAGTACTAGTTTAAAATTGCTACGGCTACGTGATCATAAGATTTGTTTTTTTCACATATTCCATTCACTTAGGACATCGACAACCAGGATGAAAGAAAACGATATCTCTGATTTTTGAGTGCATCCACTATTTTCTGTTATTATCTTCGATTTTGGGTTAGAGCCGGGTAATCAAAAATATAACAGGCAAAATTACATCTCGCAAAGTTTAGCAATAAGATTCACCACCCATTCTGAATCTTGCTTTTTAGTTAAGACGAGACTAATGTGTAGGTACAACACGTATGTGATGTACTTCCTTTTATAAGGTAATGAACGCACGCACACCTGTGGCTGGTCACCCCACAGTGTGAGATATACCGTGATGGTACGTCCAACATAGGTCCAAATAGTATATTTATTTATATATTATATGTAATACATATACATATAAACCGATCAACAAGACTGTTCTGAAGCTGTTAGAGATATACATCATTCCTTATATACAATAGGTATTCATATTTTATTTTGAAAACATGTGGAATAGAGGACATCGTTCGGTAGAGTAGATCCAAAAGATGACATTAGAGGGACCACGTAGCCAGAATGAACAGTGATAAACTGCGTTAGAACAGCAAATGAAATCCCATTTTTGGTGGTCTTTCAGAAGACCGCCCAAAAAATGGAAGAATAGTTGGACTTCGTCATCTCAGGGGGCGTAGTTTTTTGAATTACAGACTAACAGGTTCACTAAACGAAGAAGAAAATATTATAATTTGACATAGTCGTCTACATGAAGATCATAATTTAGGATATTTAACAAATATATAAACGTACACTGAAATATATAAATCATTGCAAGAGTGATTTTATGATAAAATAAAAAGATAAGGCTTGAAATAAGGTATGAACATTCTCCTTCGTATAGTGTTTAGAAGATAGGTACCAATAACATTCATTTGATTTACTTTTAAACTTTTTATCTCTTGAATATTATTAATGAGTTTATTGAATATTCTAGGAGCAGTGACTTCAAACCGTCTATGTCCAAACAAATTTTTCATTATGGGTACGGAGAAGTTTAGATTATCGATTTGCCGACAGAAACTCACAGTTCATAATTTAGTTAGTTGACATAGACTCAAGACCAGTGGCGACTGGTAGATCGTATTTTTGATAATTTTTGGTAGTGCAATTTTTTCCTGAATTAATAATAAATTAATTGGTATTTAATCGATATGCGTTTACGTATATCTACATAGATATATACGTCTACGTTGGTATATTATGGATAAAAATGAAATAATATACATATTCAAAATATTTTACCTATTTGTAAAGAAGTTCAATCCTGCACTGTTTCAATTTGGCAAAAACTTCAATCACTCGTTTGTTATTGATCGATATCCACAATCTAATTGTGTTCTAATGTCAAAAGTATCTAAGTTAGATAAATTTATTGTATTGCGTAAATGAATTTGTGAAGAAATAATTTCTCAGATAAATGAGCCAAATCATTAACACCTTTTATAATCCAAGTAGATATAGTCGCCATCGAATTGTAAACAAGGAAATATAGTCGCCATCGAATTGTAAACAAGGAAAACAAAATAAACTATTTAATTTGTCACAACCACATAACCATGATGCTTTATCATAAAACTGCATTTTAAAAACACGAACAAAATTCTTAGTTCTAATTTTGCATTATTGTTTAATATTTAACATGGGTCTTGGAAGACCTCCACGATTTATTTTTAATTTATTTTCAAAAGAAGACTTATTACTTTTAATGTAAAACACATCTATTAATTCACTCGTTTTTAAATCGATAAGATATCTGAACTACACACAAATATTTATTGATTTAGATTATCTTGTAAAAAGCGATGATATACGATATAAACAAAGTTTGTTTCAACTGACTAAAACCTGACAAATTAATCTAATTACGCATGCTCAATGCTCATGTATAGTGTTTACATTACGAAGAAAAAAGATAACACGGGAATATTCATGTTTCAATACTAATTGCGAACATATTAGAGAGAGCGAGATAGAGATATACATTCTAAGTACATCTAAGATATGATAATTTGGTGCAACGCACGAAATTTATGAAAGGAATGCATTGCTAGTAAGTACAAGTATCTCTTCCTCATCTAATATGGGACTATCTCTGTCTGTTCATACATACGCTATACAATAGACAATTTTAACTCGGTGCATTTTTGATATCGCACGCCGTACTAAATAATATTTGTATTGTGGTAGATTACATAATATTATATCGATCGCGAAGATATTTTTTTTACGGCGCTGGCCGATTTACTAATGATATTAATAACAATTAAGCACTACAAATAATAACACTCAATTATTATTATTACCATTATACACTTCCTCAAAAGAATTAGCAGATCAATGGGTCTATTGTAAATTATTTAAAAGAGCAAAATAAAATGCAACAAACGCATCATCAAGCTTTCAATTGGGAATAGTTCACCCATCCAGATACTTAACATATCAAAGGATTAGGCTCTGAGGAGGTCTCTATACTACCTAACAACCCTACTGATTCCCGAATATTAAAGTTTAAAAAATCTTTAACGATTCTACATGTATTCATAATTACCGTTTTTTGCATTTTTATTATTAAATTTTTCGATAAATCTATAATTTCTAAATTACGGATTAACGATTTTGGAATAATGCCAGTGGCTGAAATAATGAACGGTAATATTATTATTTTACGAGAATGCCAAAGTCTTTTAATCTCATTACCTAAAGCGGTGTATTTTCTAATTTTTTCATCAAAAGTTTTTATAATATTACTAGAATTTATAAAAACTTTTAAGTATATGGACAGTGTTTACTAATTAATTATTATTTTTAGAAAAAAATAACAGTAATAAAGTAAAGCGTAATATTATTTTTAAAACATATTTAAATATTATTTTTTACAATATATCATTTAAAAAATGGTAGTGCAATTGATCCAACGCACTTTATATAGAGTCGCCGCTGCTCAAGACTACACAAAAATATGAGTTAGCGTCGGATTAACTTCAAATTGCAAAACGTTGTTGTTTAACTATACCTACACATTGCCGAAATAACGATTTTACGTGTTCTCTTTTCGTAAACTATTATTTTTTTACCACTTTCGCAGTCTCTTATACCCAGACGTTATATGAGCAGCTGACATAGAAATGAAATCATTTATCATACCTATTGAAGAAACTTACTATTGCGACATTACTATAATCCGATTCTGTGCTAAGCCAGTTTTCTGTATTTCCGAAACTAGAAAAGCATTGTCTTAAAGTCAAGCTGGAAATAGTAAGATCCACTGTGTATAAATGAATTAAAAGCTTCGTCAATCAAAGTTTGACAACACACAGAAATCAACCTGTCCGATGCAGAGCAATAATAAATTCCATTCAAATATATTAACAGGGGAATAGGCTGTGAAGAAAATGTTGACCACAGCTGCAGATAAGCATTCCTTACTACCACATTGTAGCACAGCACGGCACGGCACGAGTACACACACAAAACACTCATACATTCATACGTCCAGGTACACTTTCATCGTACACTACAGGGTGACAATTATCGGTGGAAAATTATACACCTGCAGCACATTTTTTATTGTTTTCGATCAAAACGACATCACATTAAATACCACACATGGAATTTAAACCATAACATAATTCTGAAAAAGCGAATAGTATTTATCAAAAGAGTTAAAATAAACATAATTACCACATCAACACTCAGAAAAAGGAATCATGATTTTTGAAATTATTCAAAAGGGAACCATCGATTATCGTTCCAAAAAGCGTAGCTCCTATAGTTAAAAATTACCGATACATCATATTTTTATGATATTTTAGGAATGTGTACATGTAATTTATGTGCACCTACATAATAATCTCACGCATGCGTATATCCCCACAAACCAGTCTTGTCTCACCAAAAAAGACAACATTGAGAATTGGTGGTGAACTTCATTACTGAACTATGTGAGATGTTATTTTGCCACTTGTATTTTCAATACCCGACTCTTGTGAGACACCCAAAAACGATTTCAATAGAATATGATAGGATTTAAAATTCGTGTTAAATCTCCTCTTCTTCCAATAGATGAGGAATTTAGTCAAGTCAGTGTTCAAGATATCTGTGATCTTCCCATACAATATGAACAATTAAAAAAAAACAACGTGGATTCAGTATTATGGTAGGCCCTAAGTTTTTTTTTTATTATTTTTAATTTACATAAAGACTACAGAACAACAATGCAATAGTGCAACACTAGTACAATTTATTATACAACATAGGAATATTGGAATATGCTGGCACCGACAAAATGCTCCAAGAGGATACTTAATCAAACCATGAACATGGGGGCTACTCATGACATGTTCCTAATACGTTCTAATATTGGCTTAATCCTAAATATTTATACCCTCGATCATAAACTAATCTTAATCTCCCTCCACGTTTAATCATAAAAAATTGTTAATATCAACGTTTAGTCTGAAATTGTTATTAAATGTTGCATTTTTTTTTTTTTTTACCATTATAAAATTCTGTATTATTTTTATATTGTCTCATTGGACGTCCAACTAAGTGAACCTGTTTTAGGACGTCCGATATGTAGATACGATTTGTAGGTATCAATAACTTAACTATATTTATATTGTCTCATTGGACGTCCAACTAGGTGAACCTGTTTTAGGACGTCCGATATGTAGGTATCAATAACTTAACTATATTTATATTGTCTCATTGGACGTCCAACTAGGTGAACCTGTTTTAGGACGTCCGATATGTAGATACTATTAGTAGGTTTCAATAATTTAAAGTTTAACTTTCGTGAATCGGTCATATTAGAATAAAATCCTCACATAATGACATATTTTGTGAATTTTTCATCTTCAAAATTCACCAAACCATATTCAATAATTAAATTTCATTTGTTTGATTAAATATAATATATCGTAATTCGTAAATAAAGTTGACTGCGTCATTTGTTATTTTGTTTTTTTATTGAATATATAAATTTATTATCAATTCTTTGAAATCGTCGTTACATTAATAGGTACTTATGAAGATCTTGAGGAAAATTGACGAGTTATACCTACGTATGTACATGATTAAGTAATTGCAGTTAGCAATTTATTTAAAACGTACGTATTATGTATATTAATCATGCCTACTATTCATTGACCAAATGTTTCTATAGGACATTGGTTAATTGGGAGAAATAAATATTTGGCAATAATATCGCCACTTGCGCAGGGTGCAAAGAATTGTTAAATAATTATTATTGTTACACTAAATTTAACATTTTAATAAAAACGAAGCAGGAATACATTCCACAACAGAAATTAGACACCGGTCATCGGCTAGTTTACGGTCACTTAATATGCTTACACAACGTCAACCAAGCATGATTTAAATATATGTCCTTTCTTCTTCTTCTTCAGCCTGTTTTTTTTTTCATTCTTGGACATAGGCCTCCCCCTTGATCCTCCACAGCTCCCTGTCTTAGGCATACTGCATCCATCTCCCTCCGGCACATTTATATGTCCCTAGTCGATTAAATTTTGAAAGAAATATTTACCTCAAAACTGAATGTCTTCCTGTTGGAATAACTAAGAAAACTTTAGCCCAGTCTGTTGAGAAAATAGTATAAATTAATAAAGCCTCTGTTAAGTGACATATCTGAAGGAGGATTGACGAAATGGAATCATCAATTCGCATTTCATTCGTGATATAACTTGAATATATTAGAGCTAAACGTAAGACCGGTCCTGTAATTCAAAATGAACATTTTGAATTAAAAAGCTTGACGAAATGTAGCGAATTTAAAAAATAAGATACGATGTTAAATACGACGATATGTATGAATAACGAGAAATAATTGGCCACGTGTAGTCAAGAAAGGCACGGCATGTTCATAGACCACAACTAGCAGTACGGCAGTACGGCAGAACGGGGGGACAGGAAATGATAATCTTGGCATAGTAGCGGAAGTTGTGAATGCTCACCTTGCGTGAACGGCTCAATTTATTGTCGCAATAAAAGAGAGTCAAGGTTCGGGTACGGCGTCCGAATGTCTGTGCCAATAATATTCCAAGACTATTATTACATTACCTAATCTATGAACACCTTATAATGTGACTCTACTGGGGCGTGTGACCGTCCACCGATATCTATGGACGTCTTCGAAAACCCATTCATATAATATTGTTTTTTTTTACTCCTCGTCTATAAGTGCTTTGACACGCAACAATTTCCCCTTGTTGTGCCGCCGAAGTGATAAACTCTCATCTGCCATTGGCCGTTCGTCACCGCATTTATCACGTATCGGAACAGAAAGAAACAGAATTTATCAACAGACCTAAGGTGGTAAGGTTCCCATTGAAACAACACTGTTTACTGAGTGCCTCGATACCGAACCTTATAATTGACGAATCATGAACGAGGCATACATTCTTAACCAAAACAAATGAGACTGACGAAATCTTCGAAACGCAACGAGTCACGAAGCTAAAGAGTGGAACGGATTTACATAAACGCTCGACGAGAGCGAATCGTTCAAAGATTCATTTCTATAAAGGTGCTTGACGGCTGGCAACTAGACTAGACTTTGCAAGACTCGCCTTACGAGCGCGCCCGCCTGAGTGTATAAAGGTTCCTTTAGAAAATTCGACAGCATTCCTAAAGAACATGTTTTTAATTGGTACGGTAGGGAGATGATCCTAGGAGCTCGTGTTTGTTGTATTGTATTTACCGTCGCCGACAGTTTACTGTTACGTCAACGTAACGAGATTGACATGACATGACCATTGGAAAAACATCGCCAAGAATGTAGAATAACTAGATGCCCACATTGGCTAATGGCCTCGCGGAATAAGACGGGACTTCCACGATAACCTCGGCCTTGAACTACGAAGGTCCCCATAGTCAACGGTATCACATAATACCATCGACATAATAAGATACCTACATTCATTATATCATTATTGATTCATCTATTTATGTTGTAATATCTTTAATATCACACAAGACCCTATACTATGTACAGCAATAAAACGCAAATGATATCTTGTACTAGCAAAAAATATATAAATGACATTATTAATTACTTAAAATTACTTAAAAAAAACACAATTTAAACATTCTTCAACTTGACTACCGATGTTGATCATTAACAGATGCGTAACAAAAACAAAATGCTTTATTTTCAATAAAAAAATCACAAAAACACAAAATAGTATAAATAAAAATCCTAATGGACAATTCAAACCAGAGAAAACTACGAGTCTAGCAACCCAATGGACACGGATTGGAATCCTGCCTCGATCGATTTCGTTCACACATTTACTTGTCTACATACATATGTGTTCTCATTCCCAACACATATTCATCATTGCAAAAAAATTATAATACTTACATAATGTTTACGTTCATACGTTATTTTTAGTAACAATCGTTTTCTTAATTGAAAAATGTCAGCAAAGTTGAAAGGAAAAAAGCACCAGACAATCGTCAGACCGGCACTCCTCTATGGCTCCGAATGCTGGACAAACTCCTAGGGCCGAATTTATAAACAATTCTCAAATGGTGACTCTGAGAATTCTCACGTAAGTACTACTCAAACGTATCTGAGAACTACTAACAATGTCCTATTAATAAACAATACTTTGAGTTGACTCAGTCGAGAACAACGTTTGTCAATGAGTTGTATTTTTTACTTTATATTACCAACACATTTAGGGCCGTTGCGTTGGGATTCTGAGTACTTATTGCATAGACACGTGCGCACTTTTATAATAATAATAACAACTAGACATGGGATGGTGAATTGACAATATAATATAACAATGAATCTCCATTGCCTCTCTAGATAAAAAAAATCCAAAAAACAAAAATATAAAGATAATTAGGTACTAATTTTGAACAACCATGAATATAACCAAAAATATAAGTAAGTACATAGTAAAAATCTAGCAATAAAACATACAAATAATAAAAAAAAAAACTATGGTTGTGGGTATTTAAGTATATTTTACTATGATGGAAAAAATTACAAATTCTTGCATCTATAATAGTATAAATATTAATCATATATATATGCCGATAAAAGAAGGATCATATAAAAAACAATCAAGGTAGTTTTACAGTAAACATCACTCTCCCTATTCAATCCCTGAATTCAACACATCATAGGTATTTATGGCAAGTATCAGTCAAATAAAAAACCAAATAGATATTATACAAATTGGAGCTCAAGCCGAAAATTTAACGAGATGCAATACACGAAACTGACAACTGTAAAATATATAATGGCGTTATGTACACGCATATTATCATCTCTTTCACTCGGTATAGCTTTGTCCCGTTCCGTCTCTCTGAGTAGTTCTCCAAGGCAGGTAGCCGGGTGACTTGAGCATTCGATATATTTCTATAGACTGCGCTGCAATGCTTAAGTACGCGTTTACGACATAAGCATTGCATATTGTTTATTAATACGATTTTGGGGTGCTAAGCATTGAGCACATACTAAGTACGTTTTATAAATTCGGCCCCTACTCTAGGGAACTGGAAAATACTGAAATGCGTATGTTGAGATGGGCTGCTGGAGTGCCCTTACAGGACAAAATAAAAGGTTCACGCAATCGCGGAAGCTGTGATAAGGCGTTACTGATATTACTGACTTACTATGTAAGATAACAGGAAAGACAATAATTGAGATGGTACGGCCCCGTTGAACGCAGACCGCCAGATCTCTAAGTTGGCATTTTAAAAAAATATGATATCCTAAAAACTGTAGACCCCAATAATAATACACCATAGTTGTTTGTAAACAAGGTAAGGCATGGAAATGACAATATAAGCACATACATTTCCTCTATTTGATGAAAGAAATACATAGCATAACGATAACTAATCCCGATTTACTCTCCCTGTCCTTTCCAAATCCTTTTTTCTTTTGCTCCGTTTTTTATTCGCTATCTTTCGCTATTACCTACTGGACGCCTTTGAAAGAAAAATCTTACGCAGAATATATGAATCTATTACATTAGTTGCATGTAACACATGAGATACAACTGTCTCTGGCTATAGTATGTATAATTGAAGAATACGTACCAAACTATAAACACTTAAAAACAAATTTATAAACATTTTAAGATATTTTGTTTTCTTTATAAAACATGTAGGTATGTATGTCAGGATGGAGGTCAGTCTGTTTTTCCTACCCAGTGTATTTTATTTTTATTTTATTTTATTTTATTTTATTTTATTTTATTTTATTTTATTTTATTTTATTTTATTTTATTTTATTTTATTTTATTTTATTTTATTTTATTTTATTTTATTTTATTTTATTTTATTTTATTTTATTTTATTTTATTTTATTTTATTTTATTTTATTTTATTTTATTTTATTTTATTTTATTTTATTTTATTTTATTTTATTTTATTTTATTTTATTTTATTTTATTTTATTTTATTTTATTTTATTTTATTTTATTTTATTTTATTTTATTTTATTTTATTTTATTTTATTTTATTTTATTTTATTTTATTTTATTTTATTTTATTTTATTTTATTTTATTTTATTTTATTTTATTTTATTTTATTTTATTTTATTTTATTTTATTTTATTTTATTTTATTTTATTTTATTTTATTTTATTTTATTTTATTTTATTTTATTTTATTTTATTTTATTTTATTTTATTTTATTTTATTTTATTTTATTTAATTTTATTTTATTTTATTTTATTTTATTTTATTTTATTTTATTTTATTTTATTTTATTTTATTTTATTTTATTTTATTTTATTTTATTTTATTTTATTTAGAAACATAACAGCTTTTGTATATAAAATATAATACAGTTAAAAATTAATTAATAAGAAGCCTATTATAATGTTTCACAGAGTTTGTAAAATTAGTATAAATAAAACTCTTTTATCTTAAATAACTATTTAAAGAAAACTACAAGCCCTTTGATACAAGCCCTTAGCTGTGAGGCACCGGCTTAGAATAGTGCTTCCACTCTTTTCTATTATTGTTTTCGAGTGTCCCGTAAGTGCCGGGTAATCGAAAATACAACAGGCAACAATAACATCTCACATAGTTCAGCAATGAGGTTCACCACCCATTATGAATATAGTACCTTTTTAGGTGAGACGAGACTGGTGTGTGGGTATACACAGATATGTTGTGCTCCCTTTTATAATGCAATGCACACCCGCACACCTTTCGCTGGTTACCCCACACTGTGGGATATGCCGTGATGGTATGAATGAATGAATGAATGAATACATGTACGTCTAATTTAATATGAAAATGAAAGCAGCATGATGTTTGTTTGTAGATTAAGTAGGTATCAAACAATTGAGTGAGATATTGTGTAGTGTTTACTGCCTTACAAATTGTATGAAACGATGTCGTCACTAAATTCAATTTTTATCAAAATTGTTAAAAAAAATTGGGATGTACTACTACAATGCTAATATTTTTTTATATAATAGCAAATTAAATGATCAAGTTGGGGTGTTTCGGCTTTTTTTGATATTTTTAAAAACTTTGGAAAAATAGGCAGTAAAATACCTAAATTTATCATAAAAAAATGTTTTTCATAATAAAAAATGTTTGAGAAACTCTAGAATTAATTAAAAAAAAACTTGTATATGTATTTGTCTATATTTATACAAATTTTCGGGGTTCTAGCTTATATGGTTTTTGAGATATATGGAAAAATAAAGTAAATATTCAAAAGTAGATAACCCCTGACCGCAACAAAAATTCAAAATTACGAGTATAAAAGTTTTGTGAGCCTATATCTATATATTCTGAAATTTTAGGCTCTGTTAATTGATCGGATCAAAAGTTATAAGGGGGGGGGACACAGACACACACAGACACACATTAAATGTTCTACCCCGAATTCTGAGTAAATCCGTGTAGAGAATATACGCTACGAAGCCTCTAAGTTGGTGTTTTTTGACTTCACAGTCGGAAAAACCGTGATAAATATAGATCCTGATCTTGGCTTGATACTTTGTCGATAAGTTAAGAGAAAAAAATTGTCTTGAATAAATCGACAGTTTGATTAACAGACTACACTGGTTGTGGGACATTTATACCTTGTGGATGTGGAGCTCCCAAAAATGGTATTATCTAATAAGCCAACCGATATAAAAAGCGTAGAGAGACCTAAACTACGAGGGTTTAAACTACTTGTGGACGGCGCGGCGTTGTCGCGGTTTGTCGTGCTATGGGGCAGCAGAACTGGAATGTGGAGAATATTCTTGGAAGCAGCAAGGACCCATTAAGGTTTGTGACGCTGATTATGATGATGATTATGTTTTTCGCAATCTTCCTTTTATTGTTGTAAGTACATATATAATTTTTTCATACTTTGTAATTTAGTTAGTTGGAAGAAATTGCCTAATAGCAATAAGCCCGTCAGTAATTTATTTTATTTTATATTGCTTCTCGGGCAACTAACAGGTAGGTACTATGTCAAATAATAATTTAACGTGTACCCAATAACAAGTTGCCACATTCTAACCGTCTCACAGATCCAGACTGAAAATACAATTAAAAACTGTGTCTCCACCGGGAATCGAACCCGGGACATTTGGATCAGCAGTCAGATAACCAACTGAGCCACGAAAGATAAATAAATAAATAATAAGCACCTAGTATAATATAATACATAACATACAATACTTACTAAGCACCTAGTATAATAGTATAATATAATACATAACATACAATACTTACTAAGCACCTAGTATAATATAATACATAACATACAATACTTACTAAGCACCTAGTATAATATAATACATAACATACAATACTTACTAAGCACCTAGTATAATATAATACATAACATACAATACTTACTAAGCACTGTTTAATATTCATTGGTGAATTATGTTCAAACAATGTCGCGAATCGTTCAATTAAGATGCATCGTTATCATATGAAAAAATTAATATAATGTAGGTATGTGCATTATAAATAGGTATATATGTGTGAACCAAATATACATAATGAATTTGAATCAAACTATTTATTTTAAGAATCCAAGAATATTAACAATTAACAAAAATCACAAAAAATCCATTCATAATTTTATATGAGCGAGTCGTTCATATTGAAATCTAATCATTTTAATCGAAATTAAAAATGAATCCTAATTAATTACAAAGGAATCCTTTATAACAAAATTGATCATAATTAATAATGACCGAATCGTTCATAAAAAAAGTTGGATCATAATTGATAAACGAAAATTGAATCACAATTTATTATGAACGAATCGTTCTAAAACTGAGTGGAAAAAAAGAGTGGACGAAAGGGTTTGGGCTTTCTCACTCCCGACAACTGTCAACAAGATACGGCGCTGGTCGGATACATTCTCTCGGTGTTCCCATGCTCTTCCCCACGGAGGTATTTCTCTGAGGAAGGTATGTAGGTGGGGGGGGGGGCGGGAGGAGGTGGTGTAAAGGAAGGAAAGAATGCGGTCGGGCGAGCTGGACCTGCCCTGGCACCAGATGCGACACGCGAAGCCTCCACACAGAAGAGAACGATCGCACTGAACGACCGAAAACAATGAACGAACATCAAAAACGTATAGAACCCGTACATTTTAATGCGAATTAAAAAAAAATAATATTAAGAAAGCAGAATTAATGGAGTTGCTATGAGATCGTTAAGAAAAAAATATAATAGGACGATGTATGAAAGGCTAAGAAACTTTATTGAACAATGTTCTTTCTATACCCAATTTGCGACAGTAGTTACCTAAAAACAAATTCACTTAATGGGTATTTTAAATCAAACAAATGATTTGGTCTACATATATATTTTTTCCTGAATCCAGGACGACCGTTTCAGCTTATTAGGCCCTTATCAACCAGTTGATAAGGGCCTAATAAGCTGAAACGGTCGTCCTGGATTCAGGAAAAAATATATATGTAGACCAAATCATTTGTTTGATTTAAAATACCCATTATTAGGGAATTGTACATATTCAATACCGTCAGTATTGAATATGTAGAATTCCCTACATATTCAATACTGACTATACTATTTATCGACCATGAATTTCCATCCCGATCTGCTGAACATACAAAACTGTCCATCGAAATCCATAACTTTTTACATAAAAATAATATTTTTGTGTTATATAAATATTTTTTTTTTGTAAAAATTACATTACCAAGACTGGCGATGAAAGATCAAGATTACACCTTAGAAAAGTAAGACTTCACGATCCTGCATTTGCCCATCACTATCACATAGAAATGTGGTGATAGCACAAAAAAGAAGTAGATATGTTAGAAGATAATTTTTGAATAAGTTTGTATGTACTATGTTTATATGTGTTGCGGTTTCCCTTGTCCTGGCTGATCGGTACATTCCAATATGTTATTAATGACGACAGCAGTCCATGTTACCATAAACCAAATGAATTGTTCCTCGTGTTCTAAAAGTTGTGACGCCAATACATACATAGTTACATATCTACATACATTATGTAGCTGTATAAATGGACAACAAACAACATGGAAATAGAAAAATTATCAGATCTATCAAAACTGATTTGACTTTGATTATCTCATAAGTCTTTGAAGTAGGTACCAACTTCATGGTATGACTACCGCTTACCATTCCAATCCTCACGTTCCATTGTCGATAAACGGCAGACACAGACAATAAACCAGATCATGATTGGAGAATTTGTCAAAATTAAAAATAAAATTTGCCAAAATAACCAAACCATAAAAGTACATATTAGAGCTGATTAATTTTACACAAAATACGAAAATATTAAATGCTGTCACGTTCTGTTTTTTTTTATCCAAAGAATGCATTAAATAAAAATAAACTCCACTAAATGTGCATTCAGTAATTGGCAAATTTTCATGGCAAAGATGTTTATGCATCCTAATGATTGGGTAGAATGCCGTGTAAACTAATGAAGAAGAAGAATTTTATCTACACAAACAAATGCAGTTGAGAGTTCGTTTTTAATTACCTACTGATTTATTTAACATAAAACTTAATAAAATATTAATAACGTGTCAGAGTTGGGCCGCTTATCGTCCAGAGCTATATCCATTAGTATTATTTATTATTGCAACATCCCTCCGAATCAAACTACACATGTAGGTTATCTCCGTCATACATCTCACAATATTACAAATCGTCTCTGAATGTCACTAATTTGTAAATGGAAAACTGAAAAAAAGAAGCACAGAAGACATTAAAAATGATCGGGAATCGGATAAGACATAATTAGCGGTGATTTATTGAAACAAAGTTGCAGAGTTTTATAGTTATTTTGGTGAATAAACTACCTAAATAATACGAAGACCAACTGAAGAAACTTTGAATTGATCAATGAACCAGAACACGAATGGAATCTCCAGCATAATTATACTAAGCATACCTACAGATTAACAAACAAGATGACTTTGCAACGGGAGAGAGGGAGTTATGTATTATTACCATGCTATAAATACAGTGTCATAAATACGTCCTAAAAACGTTCAGAGTTCTTTTAAAACCTCATTCACCTAACTATCTTAAAAGTATGGATTTCACTTCGATCTGCTGAGCTTGCCTACTACATATCTATTTCGATTCGTGATGAAGAGTTCGTAAATACAACAAGACTGATATTAGAGCTTCGTTGGAAATTGTGTTAATTATTTAATGAAGCAAAGACAAATGAAAAAACTAGAATAAACATGAGATGTCCTATATCATGGTACCGTTGTTGACATAATTATTTTGTTATAATGTTATTTTGTTTTCAGATTAGAAAGCCATGATAAATATTATTAGAAATATTAATAGAATGAAATATAATATATTCATAATCCATTTAATAAGTTTTATAATACGAGCCCGAGCGCTTTCGATGGTGAAACCATCTACCAGTCCTGGAGACGATATTTACTAGTTGCATGTAACACATGAGATCCAACTGTCGATGGCGATAATATGCATAATCAAAGAATACGTACCAAACTATAAACAACAAAAATTAATAAATATTTGAAGATATTTTATTTTCTATATAAAACATGTAGGTATGTTTGTCAGGATAGGATAGTATGGAGGTCAGACTGTTTTTCCTACACAGAATATGAAAACAGTATGATGGTATGTATGTATGTTTGGAGATTTACGTACCTATCAAACTATTAAGTCTTCTTACATATTGTGTATAGGCGACTACCATACAAATTGTATGAAGTGATGTCGTCACTAAATTCAATTTTTATAAAAATTGTTAAAAAAAAATTGAGATGTGCTAATACAATGTTAATATTTTTTATAGAAAATTAAATTATCTAGTTGGGGTGTTTCGGCTTTTTTCGATATTTTTAAAAAGCTTGGAAATATAGGCAGTTAAACTAATAAATTTATCATAAAAAAAATATTTTTCTTAATAAAAAATGTTTGAGAATACCTGGAATTTTTAAAAATAAAACTATTTTGAGATTTTGTATTTGTTTATCTTTATACCAATTTTCAGCAATCTAGCTTTTATGGTTTCTGAGATATATGGAAAAACAAAGTAAAAATTCAAAAGTTGATAACCCCTGACTGAAACAAAAATTCACAATTCTGAGTATAAAAGTTTTGTAGGCCTATAACTGTTTATATATTCTGAAAATTTGGGCTCTGTAAATTGAGCGGATCAAAAGTTGTAAGGACACACACGCACGCACGCACGCACGCACGCACGCACGCACGCACGCACGCACGCACGCACGCACGCACGCACGCACGCACGCACGCACGCACGCACGCACGCACGCACGCACGCACGCACGCACGCACGCACGCTCGCACGCACGCACGCACGCACGCACGCACGCACGCACGCACGCACGCACGCACGCACGCACGCACGCACGCACGCACGCACGCACGCACGCACGCACGCACGCACGCACGCACGCACGCACGCACGCACGCACGCACGCACGCACGCACGCACGCACGCACGCACGCACGCACGCACGCACGCACGCACGCACGCACGCACGCACGCACGCACGCACGCACGCACGCACGCACGCACGCACGCACGCACGCACGCACGCACGCACGCACGCACGCACGCACGCACGCACGCACGCACACACACACACACACACACACACACACACACACACACACACAGACACACGTGTATCGAACATATATGCTGCGAAGCCTCTAAGTTGGTGTTTTTTGACTTCAAAGTTGGAAAAGCCGTGAAAAAAGTAGACCTCTGCATACAATTCTCGCGTATCCTGGCTTGAAACATTGTCGATATGTTAAGAGAACAAAATTCTCCTGAACAAATCGACAGTTGGATAATGTCGATTCATTAAGAGAATTGAATTCTCATGAACGAATCGACAGTTGGAAAACATAAAAAGAGTTATAATTGTTGCCTCCGAGGATAATTAATGATCGAAAGCGATCAGGCTCGTGGACGAATGCTGCGTATTCCGTGGACAGTTAAACGGACTAACGATTCTATACTGGACCAGCTGGGAGTAAAAACCAGACTATAAACTACCGCTACTGCATGATCTTGGGCCTCGGTAGGGCCAGCTTTCTTTTTTTATCTGCCGTTCTTTTAGCCTCTGAGGCCCTAAGAAAGGCAGATGACAGTAGCGCCTGGAAAAGTTTTATCGGGAAAGCACATCGAAATGGACACGACTTTCAGCAATGAAAAAAACGAAATGGATTAATAACTATGTTTGGTTTTATACATTTCCAAGTATTATTTTTATACATTATTTGTATATTGAACGAAAACGCTGATGATTTCCATGTTGCGTTAGTAAAATAAGTATGTTATACGTAATATAAAACCGGATACCGCAAATATTCCCTGCCGTTCCATGGGGCCAAGTAGCACCCTCGGTTCTATGGTGTTTAGTAGACCTGGCCTCACAAACACGAGAATCGCACACATACCTACTGGATTTTAAGAATACAATATAGTTAAATAAGCATTGTAAATTGGTTACATATTGTTTTCGAATTGCCAAATCGAATTATTTGGTAACAACAACACTGAAGAATTGAGAAGAGCTGGCGCAGGAAGAGAATTGTTGTGCAATGAGAAAGATAGGACCTATTCTCCGTATACGGTCTACTGTGCACCTCATCATGAAAGGAAAAATTGAAGTTAATCGCGGTGTGGGTAGGAGGCAGATATATTGGCTAAGAAACATCAGAGTCCATAGAGTGGAGGAGCTGCTCCGATTAGCTCAGGACAGACATAGTAATTTCAGATTAATAACCGACGTCGGCGTCAGTCGGGAGACCTGACATTTATTTTATTTTTATTTTTTATTTTTTATTTATTTCTATCCAAAAATATACAGTATATATGAGATACAAAATATCTTAAGATAATATAAGCTTATTTATACATAGTTAACATACAATGTAAATATAAGTTATCTCATTTCAATAAATATCAATTTACCACTTCACTGGTGCTTACATAGTTGAAGCCATATCTTTTTGTTTGTATCTTTGTTACTAGCCCCCTCACTAGGCATAGCCTGTGCTAAGGTGAGCTAGTTTTATGTTATTGTCTATTACGTTGTTTATTTATAGATACATTTACATATTATATAAGTACATGTACATACATACGCTACGCATTCAAACGTATGCATCTTTCCTTCTAAATACATTATTTCATATTGAGTCATGCACACACAACCAAAAATTGTGGAAATAAATTATTTGTTTCACTTTTTTTCAATTGTCTATTCTGTTGTTTGTAATAGTGCATTTACATTTTATTTGGAAGAATTATTTCCTTAAGGATTTTTTCATCTATTTCATAAACCCATCTTAGTGATAGTTTTTTAAATTCTTTTGCATTACTGATGTTTTTAATATTTGTTGGTAAACTATTGAAAAGTTTTGTTGAAAAATATCGTACACTACGTTGTCCAAAAGTTGTTTTAATATATGGTTTATTTAAGGTATTCGTTGTACTTAATCTAGTGTGTTTATATTGACATGGCACAGCCAGATGAAGAAAAACGTCAATTTTGTCACTATATTTATAAGCATAATGTGTATCTATCCTTATTGAAAGAATAAGGATATTCGTAATATTCTAATATGAATGATTTTAACGTTTTATTAAGAAAATTCCCCATTTAAGTACCTATATGTTCAGACGTAGGTTGGTAAAAAAAGAAAACGACAGCATAAACATGTAATAGTATTATTCTACAGCAGTTACCACAGATTGTACTACGATTAATCAAATGATAATAAAAACAAACAAATGATTAAAAAAACTTTAATAATATGTCTTCTCCAACTATATTTTCAATGCTGTTTCGAACTTTGGTGAGATTTTCCTACGCGGCCCGCGACATAAAATAGGTTTAGTATACCTATCAGGTTTAGCTAGAGTTTACGAGGAATGCGAAGACCACACAGAGCCAACTATCTGAACAAAACAGAAATTTTCTTAAATCACTTTCAAAACACAACTACGTGGTGGTCCAAGACAATTTTGCTCTAGTACAATAATTATTTACAAACTCCTTCCTTCCAGATTGAAGGATAGATATTCTTAAACGAATAAATCCACTGGGTAACTGACTTGAAATAAGCTTTTTAAAGCAGACCTTGAATATTGATTCCTTTTAATTGCAAATTGGGTTACATGTTTACAATCCATGCACATTATAAGGGACCAAGTCAATGAAAATTAAGTAATGTAGAGATTTATATTTTGAGGATATCTTGAATTATGCGTTTTATATTTCTGTATTTTCTAACTGGAGAATCTCGGTGTAAAATGAGATATTTATCTAAATTATTTCAGCACGTATTTGAAAGTTTATTATTTTTTTTTTTCAAAATTCTTATTTACTTAAATTATAATATTTTTACACTGATGTGCAAAATGTTCTATATTCCATTGACCTCATAAATGTAAGTCTAAAATATAGAAATGCACGGAAGAACGTGTGTGAGGCGATAAAAGGACATAAATGAATTGAAGATTTCAATCTATAAAAAATATACAATTTTCCATGCTGAACCTCTAATGGGGAAACGATGGGTTGATATGGAATCATTATCCCTTGAATATCCTTGGTTTTCTCTGACTCTCTTACTCTTTTTATCCGATATTCCCTTAGTTTCTCGACGACAGCACTCCCGGCTACTATGTAGGTAGATAGTCATCAGGTACCCGTCTAGGTTGTACGATGCCCGCATTCCCTGGCCCTGGCATGTCGGAGCGAACGCCCGCGGAAGAATTTGCGGCTGTGTGTTTTTTGGCCACCAAAAATGGAAAACTGGTGGTGAAATGGATGCTGCGGAATCCGACGGCGACTCAGAGAATGTGATCAGATCTCGATGCAAGAGGTGGCAACTATCTAAACAGACGGGATCTTCATACGTTATATTATTTGCTCCTTTCTAAAATATCTACAAATACCAGGCCGACCTACGTAGCATAAATCATTCGAACTGAATCCTTGGTCTAACCTAGAATAAATCCAATTACCCATCTAAGTTATTTTCTTTTGTATCTCCGGATTGCAAACACAGATTAGTTGGAAGAGATTCGTCCCTTGTTAAGAATAAAAAAATGTTCAAAGTTATATGAATTTGTTTTAGGTTAGCCTATGGACAAAATGTTTATATTTTTTATATGAATAAAATATTGATTGTAAATTATATACCTAAGCAAGTTTTCGACAGTTGTTTGTTGTTAACGGCGGATATACCAGATCCGACTGTGCTATTTGTTTTTTCCTTCTCATCTAGGATTGATTTACCAGATCCGACGTTTCTATTTTTACTATCCTAAGATGGTTGCAACACATAATGGATCCTAGGGGCCTACCCGCTAAAGATCTTTGAATTTTTTTTAGTGTACCTACTAATCAATATTGTGGGTGTTGAAAAAAAGAAGATATCAACAATATTATCGAAACACTTACTAAAAAAATATGCAACTTAAAATTTAAAGAAAATATAAAAATACCAACATACACAAAAAAGCGAATAGTAACGATGTTGTTTATTGAATTTAAATATAATATTTTTCTTCTTGTGCTGCTCTTATTCCATTTAGTATTAATATAAGGAAAATATCAACAATTTTATCATACGGATTTAGTATTTTTGAGGATGATCCTATTTCCTCAAATCTATTTTAGATCGGTCATCGCTGACTTTGCCTTGTCCAATCCTTTTCCTCGCCTCGCGTCCCGTCTCCAAAATAACCCTTTTCTAAGCAAATTCGTTGACATCGTCGTAATCTCTCAAAACATCGCTTTTTATCGATTTATTGAGTCGGTCACCAATATTTAATTAATTTAATTTTAGTATACGCATTTCTGTTTCTAGTCTTTGGATGAGTTCGGAAATTCAATCATCATCTTTCGTCAGCATTGTTGTCATTCATCATCATCATTTCAGCCCTGTATCATCCAGTAATAGATACAGACCTCCTCCAAAGACCTTTACAGCTCTCTATCCTGGACAAACCGCTTCAAACCATGATATCAAGGTTTGATGACAACAACCGCTTCAAACCTTGATGTCATCGAACCACCTTGCCTGACGTCTTCCAATTCTATCTCCTTTTGTATCGTCTGCGAGAACAAAACCGCCATTCCACTGATCCAAGATTTTTTAAATTGTGTATTAAATTGTGTATTATCAGACTTGGCTCATTCTATTCTGCAACCAAAACGCTTTAGACAGAAACTCTTCTATAATACGCCAATCGTCGCTATATTACGTACGTTTAGATTATTTTAAAGATATCAACTACTTTGATACTCTTCATACTTGACACAGCCAAAAACTTGGTTTTTAACAAGACAGAGCTACATATTGAAGTGCCTATAATTTCATAAAGATTGTCGCGCGTCTTTTCGTATGCTGGCATTCGTTGTGGTATCATTTGCATGAAGTTAACTGGTAAATCTATCATATTTATCAATGAAAAAATATTCTATACTATATCGGTGTCTCCTTACCAAATAACTGACGTCACTATTATAAGTGCTACAAGAGATGATGTTTTTATTTGCAGACGAAGTTTGATACTGAGTCGATACAAAAATAAAACTGTAAAACATGGCTACCTACCCACATCATATTTCTCAATAGTCTTATTTTTCTATTTCCGATTCGTGTTTACACGTTCCTTTCCGTCCCTAGATCTTCAAGTTGCATCAAACCAACACATAATGCGATATCAATCAACGCTCTACGGTGCTTTGCATACAAACAAACAAACAAACATACATACATACATACATACATACATACATACATACATACATACATACATACTTTTAACTATTGGAAGCGGTATCTGGTCTTAATTATTACTTATACAACATTATTTTACTATAACTGTAACAATATGAAGTACCTACCCTACTATGTATGTACTCAAAAATCCCATAAAAGCACCCTCGTATATGGGCAGTTATACTTGTAGTTTAATGAAATGTCTTGGCACGCATTCATCGCCTCATCTTCCTTCAGGCATCGTCTATTTTTCAACCTTCTTAATTTTCTTTCTATCAGGATATCGGACATACCTACATACATGGTCGAACCATCCTTTTCTTGGAAGACCCCAGCATCTCGTTTCATTCCTGTCCGCTTTGTAGATATATTTTCTTCATTGGGAGTACTTCATTCATTCTTCATATGTGGTCAAACCATCTCAATGCGTCTACTTTCATTTTATTAGTGACATCTTTCTTTGTCAAACATTATTTCCTAATGTCACATTTCTAGTTGAATAATAGGTAGGTATATCTACTGTAAAAATGCATGAAAGTTGAATCCGATTTTTATTACAACATATTTTCAGCTTAATAGATAATATTAAGTTGCGTCTATGTCACGAGATAAATACGAATTAGGTATAAAGTAACAAGAAAATATAATAATTTAGATATACATATAACGTCATTTCATGATAGGGCGGCGTTTTAACAAAATCCGGAACTTTTGAAAACAACAATATTTCACGTCGTAATTTGGTCACAATTATGAAGATCGCGTATCTTTTTTTCGTATTACAAGCTTTTCCGACAAAATCTTATAGGTACCTACCTATTTACATATTTTAGTATGGATGTGCTACAGATTTATACCAAATAGACAACTAATCCGCAGAAACTACATTTTTACTCTCCACTTTATGGAATAGTGGAGTCATGAATTCACAATTTTTTAGCGTATCATGTAGAGGGTGCACACTATGAGTTTTGTCGTGTTTGTATGTATGGCGTACGCCATATAAAAAAACAATATTGTTTTCTTTTTATTAAAATTGTAAGCTGGATGTCTGTCGATGTACCCTTTTTATAAAATAAAATAAATAAATAAAATAAAAATGTATATAACAGAAGTAAAATAGCTTCTGTAAGAAGAAACAATGAACACTTGGTGTGGAGAGTTTAGTGTTGGCTACAACCAAACCCACTTATTTTACATAAAGGATAAAATAAAATAATTGTGCAGATAAAAATACATGTACACCTCTACCGGCGAATATCCGAACTATTTTATTTACGCCATCTATCGGCCAAAGTCAAACTTTTAAATAATCGATATTTGTTTATTTTAAGCACACAAAATTTATAAATAATTAATTAAACATCATAAGTAACACAATAACACTATTCCATCCATTATAATTGAGAATATTTAGTAAAAGTCTATACTTCAAACAAATACGATACTAGCGCCATCTTTTAATATACAACATATCTACTACAAAATACTTCCAACCGAGATAAAATCAAAGGTTAATAATTTCGTCTACTGTTTAATAGATGGCGAGCGCGTGACAAAATCTCGGAAAAAAAAACAGAAATAATATAGTAAATATAGATAACCTTCATGGTAATTCTTAAATACTTAAATTATTTATAAACATATTTCTTCCTGCAAAATATTAAAAATTGTACAGTGCGATCTCTTGACCTAGTTGGGCAGCAGTTAGCATTTGCTGTATAATCTGTATTAGTATAAATGGACCGATAAACAAACTAATTTTGAAACTGCCCGATTCAGAAAGTGCATAAATTAAATATCATCAAAATATATAATCACTGACTAAAAATTCCATTAGTTTGGTTAAAGACGCTGCACAAAAAATAATTAAAATCATCCCACACAAAATCTAAATGTGTTAATCAAACCAAGATAAATGTACATTACACCAAAATAATATGCTAAAATCCAGATGAGATAACTAAATAATATTAAAAGTTCAGAATCAATTGAGAATTCAATACAGTAGAATCCGTTTATTACGAATTCGTTTATAACGGCCAAACATTTTTAGCGACGTACAGACGGTGGCCAAATTAATACAATCAAAGGAAAAAAATGCAAAAATAATTGTATTTTTAGCTGTTATCCAGCAAAATCGAATCACATCAGTATATTTTTAACTGTGGCAACTCCCTTCATTATTGTTATCGTACTTGCAACACTTTTTAAGCATCAACATGAAGTTTGTCACATACAAGATACGATAATGTCAGTTTAGTATTGGTCTTCACAGAGTGTGCGGGTGTTAATGGAATATTTTGCCCATTGATTTTGTGTTTATTTGAGACAGTGTTTGAGTGTTTCTTACATTTTTTTTTAAATAACAGGTAAACCTAATATTTATTACTAAATATTTATCACAATTATACTACTTATCAAATTATTACGATTTTGATAAATTATTTTCTAAATGTATGCTGAATTTCGGAATTTTTTGGTTTATTTTAGAAATGGGAAGATCTTGTGACCTCACTCCAAGAAAAAAATCTAAAATTGCAACCCTTCTTGGTCACTGTGAATACAGTCAACGAGAAATTGCCACACTTACCAATGTTTCTCAATATTCTGTGCACAAAATAAGTAGGCAAATGAAAGGAAATGTACCCCTTGAACCATCTCGAATAGGAAAATGTGGACGAAAGCGCATTACTACTCCGCGAACAGAAAGAAAAATCAGAAATGTTGCTCTAGAAAATAGACAGAAGCCTCGAAAAGTAATAAAATCTATTTTGCAGACTACAGGAGTCAATATATCTGATCGTACATTGAGACGAAGATTGGTGGAAATGGACCTCAAATGTTATCGCCCAGTGAAAAAGCCAAAACTAACACCTGAAATGCGTAAAAAGCGACTAGAATGGGCACTAAAACACCAAAATTGGAACGAAGACGATTGGAGCAAGGTATTAGAATGTAAAATAAGTTTTTATGAAACTTTCTGTATTAAATAAAATTGACTAGTGAAAACTTCTCGTGTTCTTTCAGGTTTGTTTTTCTGATGAATCCTCAATCCAAATACTGCAGGACAAAACTCAATATGTGAGAAGAAGGCCAGGTGAAAAATATAATGAGGAATGTGTGGTCCAAAGAGTGAAGCACCCTCAGTCAATAATGATCTGGTCAGTGATTAGTGGGATGGGTATGGGAAGGCTGTATATTGTGAATGGCACAATGCGCCAGGACCAGTATATAGAAGTTTTAAAAGGGAGACTAAAGCCTCAAGTGGCCGAATGGTTTCCAAATGGAAAATATGTATTTATGCATGATTCTGCACCCTGCCACAAAGCGAAAACCGTTACTAAATTTCTAGAAGGAGAAAAAATAAAGGTATTAGATTGGCCAGGAAATTCACCGGATCTAAATCCAATTGAAAACGTTTGGGAGGCTCTGAAAAGGGCAATTGTAAAAAAAGGTGTCATCACCAACAAAAGACAACTAATAGAAAACATAATTGAGGCATGGCACAACACACCAGAATTAAAAAATATCTCAATTAAATGTATCTCCAGCATGCCCAGAAGAATATCAGCAGTAATTAAAGCTAAGGGAGGATTTACTAAATATTGATCATTTTACCATAAAACGTATTTTATTATCAATAAACTATTATATATTCATAGTAAATGCATTTTATTTTATAAAAATATATTAAATCTCCCATAATATTCTAGAAAGATCGAAATAAAATAAAAAAATAATAATTTTCAATGATTCGAAGTCTAAAAACTGCTATAAATTCATTTGATTGTATTAATTTGGCCACCGTCTGTAAATGGCGTAACTAGGTAGGTTTCATACAAACATATTATGAAAACATCCATATAATACGACTCCGGTTTATGCAACCAACCGCTTTAAGTGACTTTATTTTATAATAAATTGTCTAGTTAGAACAACGCACATCGTTTTGTTTACATTAACTACGCACAAATAATGTCTCACCGTCCCGGCTTCTCATCTCTCCGACGCACGTGGATTGGCACGCATAAATCACACTAACAAAGTCAGTTAAAATATATTTCAACTATCGATAAGGTGGACACGTAACGCGCGCTAAAGTGAGTTCTGTGAAGCGAAAGTGTTTCTCAATTGAAGAAAAATGTGCAATAATACGCCGTTTAGAAGCTGGTGAATCTAATCAGGGCCGGATAAATCATAGAACAATCAGGAACAAGAAGTTAGGGCGGTTGTCTTAAAAAGGGCGCATAAAATTCTAAAATGTAAATCATATAAATCAAAAAACCGCAGGTATGGCACTCGGTTCTCTTTGCGTACCCGGATAGAGGCTTGGCATGATATGTAAAAATCCCGCTTAGTGCTAATATCTTGCTCGCCTACTTATAACATGTTGTTTGGGCGTTGTCAAACAAACAAAACAAAATTGACTTAAATAATGTAACATTGGAAATATGTAATATTATTATTACATATCTCCAATTATAGCTATTTTTTATAAATAATAATAAACAACTATGTATATAGGTAGGTTTAGGTAATATTACCTAAACCTACCTATATAGTTGTGGGGCGGATTCAAATATATTGCTGCGGGTGGAAAAACACGTTTATCCGGCCCTGAATATAATGTAATCCTTGCGAAGGAATTTGGTGTACCCAATGAGCTATAGGTATACTGGAGTGTTATTGTCCATACAACAACACACATAATTTTGTGCCGATCTGGTGTGCGAATATAGCTGCTGCAAGTGGGACTCGCGTCTCTTTCTAAGCGTCAATTCATATAGAGTTTGGCTGTCAGTTGGTGTGTTTTCCTGAGTTCGACGTGTTGTTTTAAGTCTGTTTTTGATATTATTTGTTTTTCTTTCTAAAAATTAAAAGAAATAAAGACGATGGTTAAATACTGCAGCTCTTTGGATGTCAAAACATTTGGTATCCCAACAGCGGAATTAGTTTTCATGGGTAAGAAACTTTACATTTATAATCGAATATTTTTATTATTGCATATGCGCAAACATTGGATTTTTTTCCCTGTCGGGAGTCAAAGATATTTTTTAACAGATTTTTAATTATCTCAATAGAGACGAAGTTGGAATATTTATTGTAGGAGAACCGGGAAATCAAGGCACCTACAGGGCTTACGACCTGTCATCGGCTGGTTTACGTGATCACTTTATGCGCTTGCGCAACGTTCACCAATTATGCCTTTTAATGAGATCCCTATCAATTCAATTTTGAAAGTTCTATATATTGTAATACTGAAATTCTTTTCGCTTGAAAATAAGGAATTTTTACTACAGCCATCTATGGGTGAAATTATGAACAACAATCTTATTATTTTTATTTATTTTGTTGGAACGCCATCTATTGAGAGAATTGGTTTTTTGTAAATAATGAAAGCTACAATTTACATTTATACTTCAATGGCGTCCTCAAAGATTGCTACTTCAATATTAAAAATACCTCAACTATTTGTATTAAAATATTTATTTATTTATTTATTTAGGGACAAATACAGTCTTAAAATACTAAAATGGAATAATACACTATAAAATAAAAACAAACAGACCAATTACATATGTCCACTAGGGTGGAGCGGTCAATGTATGAAAAAAAAAATTTTTTAGAATTCCGTTTTTGCGTGGTTATTTAAAGTTGCCAATACACATAAGCATTACATATGTAAAATATTTTCTGAAACAATCGATTAGAAGTACTGCCCCCAGGCTCTCAAAATTTCAAAAAAAATCAAAAATCTTGAAATTTTCATTAGATCATTGCAAACCAAATTGATTGACTTTCCCTCAATTTTCAACATAAAATTAGAAAAGAACATAGACAAAAATCCACGTGAAACACCAAACGTTACATTATGATTGCGACAAGCCTTTAAAATATTATCATTAATATACATATATTTGGTGTAAAAGAAATTAAGTGTCACCTCTCATTGTATGGAAACACCTAGAATCGAACGATCAAGTTCTTCTACGGGATGATTATTGAAGGAAGATGTGAAACTATTAATGACATGCCGTCGATATCTTCCATTATATCGCTAAGTCTACAAGAAACGTCATATGTGTCAGTTGCTAGAACATTGCATCGTTTCGGAGTTACTGATAGAGCTCCCATAGTGTCTGCCACGCTCCATGACTTTCGTTTTTATTTTATTTTATTGGTTAATAACAATTTAAAATCGTGATAATATTGTTGATCGATCCAAAATTCGCCGAGTGCGAATGAAGATAAGTAAATCTTTAATGGAGAATAGTTCGACTGCCTTTCAAAATTATATTGGTATTTCGTCTGATAGCAGAAAGGATAAGAGTGAAACAGCCGGGGTCTCAATACCTAGGCCACATATTCTTAAAGTCTGTGAATGATAGAATAAAAGCCAATAAGCTGTTCACGTTTTTTATAGAAAACTCAATTAGTTTGACAAAAATAGTGGCTTTTGGTTGTGACCGAATCGCCGTTAACACTGGTTACAAAGCTAGAATTATAAAACTGCTTGAAAGCAAGCTGCAACATCCACTTTTGAATTGTTTTTAAGACATCTTTTTGAAAATTTAGATGACACCACCACGGGTCCTAAAAACTTTAGTGGTCCATTAGGAAAGGCACTAAATATCTGTGAGTGCCTTCCAGTCAAGACAATCAATGCAATAACATCTTGTATGCCAGATATAACAAAGGCCCGTAACGATTTGAGTACATACCAATTATATCTTTTAGAATTGTGTCAAGCAATCAATAAAGGACAGTGTGAAGAAAGATTGGAAAGAATGTCACTCAAAGTGGCTTACCACGGCAAATAATATTCTTCGGCTATACGTTGCAACTGAAAACCCATCTGAAAATACTATCAGAATTCGTAGTAAATGTCTACGCTCCTATGTGGTTCTGTATTTAAACCCAACCGAGTTGTATTTATGGAGCCAAACATCTGTATGAAACCATTAAGCTCTCACGAGAGCTGCCAGATATCCTGAAATTGGTGATAGATCCCGTGAAACAGCGAAATGTTTTTTTGGCCATTGTGAAAATATATTAATAAGAAAACTTGCCCTTTGAAGATGCGTGATCGTCATATTGGTTTTACTCCTTTGCGAATATTTAAATTACTAAAATTCGACATTGGTGCCTGAGATTTTTTCGATCTTATACACTGGGCAAACCCTACGGAACCACCACTTACCAAAATTGTTCCCAGAGAAGTAATTTCAGAAGCCTTGGAAGACAATACTATAGTGGATTCCGAAATTTTGTTGGTTTTTCGCGGGATCCCATGTCATACGCAAGCAACCGAAAGGTGCATAAAGTTAGTGACAGAATCTTACTTAGCAGTCTGTGGACCAACAAGAAGAGAAGTTTGGATCAGAAATAAGTTGAAATCATGCCATAATATGCCCTCATTCAATACAAAAAATGAGTACAAAATTGAATAAATTTTAATATTTTGTCACATCCATATTGTAAGAACAAATTCTAATTTTATTTTATTTTTAGTTTCATTTAGTGTCCTGACATCTTATTAACTAGTAAATTGTCTTATTTTAGTAAAAAAAAGGGTTCGTTTATTTTTTTTTTATTTATCTATTGACCTAATTTTTTCCTTTTTTTGAAAAATTCAAGGGTCTTGGGGCAGTACTTCCACTAATTTATTTTAATTGCCCCCATAATAAGTATTGACGCTGACACCGAGATGCAACTTTCCCGCGATACGCCATTTCTAATCTCTTAAAAAAAGGAAAACGCTCCACCCTAATGTCCACAGATATTAAATATGAAACATTTTAAACATCATAAATTTAAATATAACTAAGATGTATGTTTGCCTGTGACGGGAAAGGAAGGGAAGAGAAAAAAAAAGGATGGGAAAAGGATTGTGACAGTTAAATTGTTATATTGTTAATTGTTATATGATCTACATTTTAATATTTGTTAAATTACCTACAATAATTTAAAATTTATTTCAATTTAGTAACACTGCTACCTAACATTAAAATGATTAAACCAATATATCCTTTTGATTTCATCTTATCGTGTGAAATAGCTTTCAGTGTAGGGTTTTAATTAGTAAATCTGTCATTATTGCTTCCAGATTCCCTCTACATTTATAATTAATTACATTATATGCTCTTTAACTGTAATTATTTCTTGTATTTATAATTTTTGTGCTATTATTTTCCATCATAATATATACTCTGATAATTATTACATGAATTTATAACTTGTGTTTATTTGTCAAAATTATTAATATGCTCTGTTTTACGTTTACAATTTTTACTTATAATTATTTATTGTATTTATTACGTGTCCTACTATTATTTCTTATAGTTAATAATGTGATCTTTTTTATGTTTCAATTTTACTGTCCATTGTTATTTTAGATTTATAACTTGTGCTATTATTTGTTATAACTTATCATTAAGAATATGCTTTTTATACCTTTCTATTTTTACTGTGAATAATTTTATGTGTTTTATAACTATACTTTTATTTTTCATAATCAATTTTATGCTCAAATTTGCATATTATATATTTTTTTAAATATCTATTATTATTATTATAGTTGGATAACTTGTATAGCGCCGTTTTCGCGGAAAATCACCTCAAGGGCGCTTTACATTAAATTAATTAAATTAAACATTAAATTGATACACAATTAAATTAAACAATAAGTTAAAATTAAACTAAACATTAAATTAAACTAAACATTAAATTACATTAAATTAAATGTTAAATTGACAGACAATTAAATTAAACTAGACGTTTAAGGCTTAAAATCCTAAAGATCTAATTGTATTTATTCTCTTTAATTCTTATTTCTGTCTACATATATTTTTGTGTACTTTTATGTGTTTTTGGTATTTGACATATTTGAATTGTTATTCATATTTATTAAATAAATTAACAAAATTCAGCTGGTTTACGTGAACGTTGCGCAAGCACATAAAGTGATCACGTAAACCAACTGATGACAGGTTGTATGCTCTGTAGGTGCCTTGAGTTCCTGGTTCTTCTATAATATCCCAACTTTGTCTCTATTGAGATGTTAAAAAGTTTGTCAGTAAAAATATCATTTGACTCCCGATAGAGAAAAATCCAGTGTTTGCGTATATGCTATTAAAAATAAGCGATTAAATATATATTTATATATAAAAAATGAGACTTTTTAAACCTGTTCTAAAGTTATTGGATCAACGTTGAAGATCTTGTTTTTTAATAGAAAAACACCTAATTAATGAATAGTTAATAACAAAATATTCTCAGCGTGGGAAGGAAAAATCAAGTTGATTCCTTATTGTTGGGATTATTATAGATGAATTGATAATATATAAAAACACTTTATAATCATCATGTAATATTTTTAAAGAAAAAACAAAAAGGTACAACTAACATAGATAACAATAAACAAACCATAGAGTTAAATACAATTGTATAGTTATTAATAGGTACCTAACCATATCTAACACTTATTAAAGACAGAAATGATCTCAATGGATGCAAACACTCTTATGAAAAAGTACAGGATTTGTAAATAGTCGTAATAGGTATTTGTTTTAAAAAGATATGGTTTCACATAAATGTTCTAATATTCTGAGTTATGAGATGTTTCTAATAAGTAATTTGTACTCATATATGATAATCTATATATTACTTTTACTATATATGTACACCCGATTATGTATATTTTTCATTTGGTTGAATTACATCATTAATTATCGGATAATCTCATTCTATTCTTCAAAATTACTCATATATTGTATGAAGTGAGAGTTCTAGAAAGAGATAGGAATGCCACTTGTACTATCTGTCTCTTTCTACTAATTCGGCACAACATTTGAACAACATTTAGCACTCCAGTATACCTATATCTCATTGGGTGTGCCTCATCCTACAATATGCACCATAAAAAAATAAACATAAAAATAGAACCCCTGTTAGATGGCAATGTTTTGAAACCTAAACGTGTGAGGGCATCCACTCAAGAACAAGTACATGTCATCAAGCAATATAATACCTATGTTTAATTATTATCATTAAAGTTTAACATATGTAAGAATTTGTTTTATTTTCAAAGAAGTTAATCTATTGTACTTATATTAATACGTATATGTGTGTCCCTTGAAGGTTGTTTTATCCAGATTCTACTGTATTTATTTTAAAAGGATTTGTAGCCATACATCAATTAAAATAAATATTTTAAAAGGTTATTTATGAATAATTACACAAGTAGAAAATGATAAATTATTTTAAAAGAACTATAAATTGGGGAATTTTATAATGTGTATCGTGCATTTTTTTATGCTTAAAATTCAGTACTGGACTATTTATCCCGAAACCAAAAACAAATTTAATGATGAATGAAGAATATCTGACAAGGGAAATATTAAAATCTTGGAACAAGAGGTCCAGGTAGTCAAAATATTAAAATCTTGGAACAAGAGGTCCAGGTAGTCAAAATATTAAAATCTTGGAACAAGAGGTCCAGGTAGTCAAAATATTAAAATCTTGGAACAAGAGGTCCAGGTAGTCAAAATATTAAAATCTTGGAACAAGAGGTCCAGGTAGTCAAAATATTAAAATCTTGGAACAAGAGGTCCAGGTAGTCAAAATATTAAAATCTTGGAACAAGAGGTCCAGGTAGTCAAAATATTAAAATCTTGGAACAAGAGGTCCAGGTAGTCAAAATATTAAAATCTTGGAACAAGAGATCCAGGTAGTCAAAAAAAGATGGCACACCCATCTGATAGAGGGTAATGTTGAACAACAAACAAACAAACATGAGAAGATGCATGAATTTTAATGAGGTGAAAAATGCGTGTCAAGATAGAACATTGTCATGCTCAATTCTCTCAGACTAACCCCGTAACAGACACGATGTGATATATATGTAAGAATTAATTCCACTATTTATAATAATAGTGGAATTAATTCTAAAATTTAAAATTAATTCTAAAATTAATTCCACATAAATAGTGGAATTAATTCTAAACAAGTGTTTTTATTTTTATTTATTTAAAATATAAATTAATTTAAATGGAATTCCATCAAGAACTGACGATCAAAAAGTTAAATCTAATATATGTAAGATAAATATCTTAACTAGAATAAAGGCTGATTTACACGATGCAAGTTTCTTGTACATACCAGAGCAATAATTGAATGCAATAAATTAGGCGCAATAATTGACTTTCAAGAATTGTAAGCAAGTGTTTACATGCGCATATTTTTTAAAAAATGGAATGCAATTATTGAATGCAAATCTTGACAAGAAATAATTGCATGTGTGTTTTGTTTACACCAATACAATTATTTCTATGACATTATTGCTTACCATTCTTGACTTGTCTAAACACAGACTTGTACCATGTACAGACGTGTTGCTTCAAGTATTGCACTTATTTGCGTTTTTGAATTTTTCATTCAAGTGTTGAACGTTTTGAAGGGTGATTGTTCATTTTTCAGTAAAAAATTAATCAAAAAATATTAAAATTCGGTTTCGCTGACTTAATAAAGTTCATTGAAATTTATCGGAATCATGAGTGTTTATGGGACACTGAAAATGTACAAGCAGCATTTGTACAGGAATTTGGATTTGAAGATTTCGGACCTAAGGAAAACTTCTATTATCTCCTAAACCGTTCACCCAATTGCTATGAAACTTTGGTGAATTGTCGAGCGAATGCCCGGGATGGTTTCTGAATTAAAAAAGTTTACTTCTTCTTCATATGGTATTCGGGTCATTTTACCCATGAAGATGGACTATCCTGGGAGAAAAAGGTCCAATTTTCCTTCCATCTCTTCGCAGGTCTTCCAGGATGGTTTCTGAATTTAATTTTTTTTTAACCAACTGAAGGGAAGGGAGGTACTAAAGGGCCTGAAGGGATTGGAAGTAGTAAAGTTCCTGAAGGGTCGGGAGGTACTATAGGGCCTGAAGGGACGGGAGGTACTGAAGGGAAGGAAGGTACTAAAAGGCCTGAAGGGACGGAAGGTACTGAAGGGCCTCAAGGGACGGGAGGTACTGAAGAGCCTGAAGGGACGGGAGGGCCTGAAGGGACGGGTGGTAATGAAGAGACGGGAGGTACTGAAGGGTCTGAAGGGACGGGAGGTACTGAAGAGATGGGTGTTTCTGAATGGTCTGAAGCGACGGGTGTTAATGAAGGGACGGGAAGTAGTAAAGTTCCTGAAGGGTCGGGAGGTACTACAGGGCCTGAAGGGACGGGAGGTACTGAAGGGCCTGAAGGGACGGGAGGTACTGAAGGGCCTGAAGGGACGGGAGGTACTGAAGGGTCTGAAGCGACGGGTGTTAATGAAGGATCATTTTTAATTATACAGGCAAGTTTGCCGGGGGTTCACTAATAACTAATAAAATGGAAAATTTAAGGACGCAGTATCACTGGGAAAGGAAAAAGATATAAGATTCTATGGGTACTGGTTCCGGTACCACACAAAAAGATTTTTAGATGCTCCGGAACCTTTCTTCTTGCTATCCATTTTTTGATCCAACATCTTTTTTACGATGGTTTTTCAATATTTCTTGCCTTAGAAGAGCAGCAACGATCAACACACCCTCACTCACTGCACTCATGTTTATTACTTGAATACAAGAATTGAATAAGAAATTATTGTATGTGCGGTTTAAACCAAGAACAGTTTAAAATGCAATAATTGCCTTGTACAGCAAGAATGTCACATGTTGTTTAGATGATGCAAGTCATTTATTGCTTCAATATTATTGTATGCAACAGGCAAGAAACTTGCATCGTGTAAATGGGCCTTTAGGATGAAATTCATAATGGCATAAACTTAACCTTGTAGTTTTTTTTATGAATAATTTATCTGAGATATGGCTAATCCACGTTTACAAATAATGTTATCTCAGCAATAAATAATCTGAAACAGCTGTAAATAACTACTGAATTTAAAATTATCAATATCCATGTTCTATTTGATTTTATTTCAACAACTGGTAAACATGGGTTAGTTAACTAAATATAATCATTATCAGAAACTTTAATTTGACATTGAAAAATTCATATCAACAAGATTTTAACATTATTTTTATCTTGGGGTCATAAATATTACATTGAGAACAAACTATTATGATTGCATTCTTGAGTCAATATTAAAAACCATTCAAGAAAGGAATTGTACCAAATAAACATGACACCTCTATAATAAAACAAGGCTACAATGATATTCACTTAGCCTCTACAAAAAAATACACAATATGTAATGAAAACAAAAAAACAAAATGGGCACGGCTTAATTTAAAAAGTCATATGAAATATTACATGTTTTGTTTATTGAACAAACAACTACCTTTAATAAATCTACAAATAAATGTATGAAATACTCTTAAAAGAATGGTATAGACTCGATAGTATACAGATCCTAAATTATTCATACTACCACAAACGGGACATTTTTGTGTTTAAGTATATAAGTTCTAGCAAAACCTTGCAGACATTGTCCTCCCTGTGTATGATTATTTACCTTTTAAAAAACACATTTCACTTTGTTTACACCACTTTTTGAGTTATTTTTAAAAGTCTACCAGTTTCGAAGCGACTGCTGGAAAAATTGACCACGCCCCTATTGCCACCCCCTAACCCCCTCTACTCCCACCTCGCAACAACAGTAACACACAATCGTAGAAAGTTAGTTATAATCAGTCCTGACGAGGAAGCAGTCGCTTCGAAACCGGTAGACTTTTGAAAATAACTCAAAAAGTGGTGTAAACAAAGTGATTTGTGATTTTTAAAAGTTTTTTAAAAATGTAACACAAGGTTAATTCAGAAATTATTGATTACTAGCTTTTATACCCGGCATTGCTCGAGAAGGTAAATGTGAATCAATATGCCAACGTATCTAGAAAATCGTTTTCGTAATTTTGAACTGTTTATTTGTTATGATAAATTCAGAATGAGTAAAAAATATCCAATACAATAAATAAAAAATAACAAAAATAAGTTAGTTTTTTTAATAACAGTCCCCTCCGTCCCTTCAGTCCCTCCATCCGTCCCTTCCCTTCAGTCTCAAATAATATAAGGGAAGTGGTTTGAAATTTCAGTAGGATTGGACTGGGAAAGAAATATCAGCAAGATTGGAGTTGAAAAGTGGTTTTATAATTTGAATGAATTTAAGCATTATGAAGAGTTTAGTCTTGGCCATAACCCCCATGTTCTTATATAGTGTTATTAAGTGCGAAAAGGGCAAGTTTCCGCTTGTCTTATCCACTTGGATCGTTGAATGAATTCCAAGTACATACTTTTTTTTATTAATTTGTTTATGAGATGAATATATATATAAACAAAGAAAAATTTTGATAATTATTATATAAATAATTAAAAATCATACACCTACATAATAATTACCTTCCATTGAATTATATCTACCTATTATTATCTTAAAAAAATATTACACTCTAAAATATTAGTATGAGTATTTAATTTTAACTATAGAAACAAAAAAAAATGAAAAATCAACAAGGTCAGATATTTGTAATATGTATGGAATAAATATGGAACATTTTATAAGTGCCAGGTAGGTACGTACCTACCTATACCAAAGTTCTAAATTTTAATTTCCTTATAAAATTTTTACATTTTATAAATACGAAAAACATGAAAATGAAACAAAATAATCTCAATGTTTTTCACTCAAACGCTAAGTGTTTATACTAGTAAATATATGTTATTCGTGTAAAAACGCACATCTGAAATTGAAATAAACAAATATTTGCTTACGAAAAACTACACATTTTGACGTTTCATTCGTGGCAAATTTTGTAAATCGAATATTCTTTTTTAATTGCATATACGCAGGATTGTATGATTTTGTAGGAAAATTTATGAAAAAGTTAACACATAAATAATAAATATATATATATATATATATATATATATATATATATATATATATATATATATATATATATATATATATATATATATATATATATATATATATATATCGTTCTCACCGTCAAGTATATATATATATATATATATATATATATATATATATATATATATATATATATATATATATATATATATATATATATATATATATATATATATATATATATATATATATATATATATATATATATATATATATATATATATATATATATATATATATATATATATATATATATATATATATATATATATATATATATATATATATATATATATATATATATATATATATATATATATATATATATATATATATATATATATATATATATATATATATATATATATATATATATATATATATATATATATATATATATATATATATATATATATATATATATATATATACATATATATATATATATATATATATATATATATATATATATATATATATATATATATATATATATATATATATATATATATATATATATATATGAAATCGACAGTTGGATAAAAATGTTAGAAAATCAATTTGTTTGCGTCAAAATCATAGTTTAAATTAATGATAGTTACCATAAAAATAATAATGTATTTTACTGTTCACGGTGGGTATTATAACATACTGTTTGACCGACTGTCAGAAAGTGATGCACTAAATACGTATAGAAAGGAAATATTTTATTCAAGTCGGTCTGTCGGTTAATGTTGGCCTCAGTCACAAGCTATAAAAAAATAGCATCAACATTATTTCATTCACTTGAGGGACATTGTTTGATTGTCCTTTAATGAATTGTATATATATATATATATATATATATATATATATATATGAAATCGACAGTTGGATAAAAATGTTAGAAAATCAATTTGTTTGCGTCAAAATCATAGTTTAAATTAATGATAGTTACCATAAAAATAATAATGTATTTTACTGTTCACGGTGGGTATTATAACATACTGTTTGACCGACTGTCAGAAAGTGATGCACTAAATACGTATAGAAAGGAAATATTTTATTCAAGTCGGTCTGTCGGTTAATGTTGGCCTCAGTCACAAGCTATAAAAAAATAGCATCAACATTATTTCATTCACTTGAGGGACATTGTTTGATTGTCCTTTAATGAATCCCGTGTTGCTCATATTGATAAATGAAATGGAAATTATAATATTGTAAAACGCCTCACACTATCCATAGTAAATTTATAATTTTTTTAATTGACAGAAACCAATGACAGAAACTTTTTAACTTTGATGTAAAATTAAATTTTTAAAGTCAAAATTTTAATAAAATCGTAATATTTTCAAAACTTTCATTAGCATTTTTATGATCACAGGTCTTTTCCGCATATAAATCTTTTTTATTCATATCCCTTACATATGCATGTTCCCTATTACAAGTAGATCATTTTTGGAAATTCTGGTGAGATGCCAAATAAATAAATACATTAATATTCATAAACCTTTGATTCAAGATAATAAAAGATAAAAACATACCTGGCGCTTTGAACAGTAGCAGTAGACGAAGTACCCACAGCACCAAAGCCAACTCCTACAGCCAGCCCTTCGGGAATGTTATGTACTGTGATAGCGACTACCAACAACATAATTCTCTTCCACTGGGACTTACGTAGTTCCATCGCTCTCTGAGCACTCACGGATGGATCTTCATATGTCTGGAAAAGACAAAATTCAAATATTTTCAAGTGTAATATTTTATTAGCATATAAAATTATTTTGTGATTTAAGACAGCATAAAATGCATATTAGCAAGAATGTAATGTTTTATATGTGCATGTGTTACGTGTTTCTATGTGCCTGTCTGTCACTTCTGTGTATTTGTGTGTCCCATTCGTCCCGTTTGTCCCATCCCTTCTGTTTTTTGTCTCACCTATCCTGTCTGTCTGATAAAGATTTTCTTGTGATTTTTTTTCATTCACAAAAATATAAGAACACGGAAACCCTACCTGGTATACAACAATAAATCACCAAAGTTTCATCGCAATTGGATAAATGGTAAATGGACATTCAAACTAACATAAATTTTAATATAAATTTTGTAACACAGTTACGTACAAACAAAACGTCACGGAAAAGTAATACCTGAAAGAGTAGAGAGAACTAAATATATAAATTCATATTCTACATTAATACATTTTCTCATACATACTATTCTATTCTTCTGACTTCTAATATTTCCCTATACTTGCACTCTCTACCATATACCAACCAACGGGAATCATGTAGAGACTGCACACTGTGAGTTTCGTCGTGATGTGTTTGTATGTATGGCATACGACGTACCACATACGGATTATCCTTTTTGTGTCCTCTCTACAGCCCAAACTATAAGTCCGATTAACTTCATATTAACATCATATATGTAAAGTGCATAGACTTAGAGCTAATTAGTTTTCCATAGATATCCGTTAATTTCTTCTCTATGATTTCATCTGTCCAAAGTTTCAAAATGCTCTCACGGCTTGGAAAATCAAGGTATTTTTATACTGTTTGAAATTGTGATACAATAAAAATACACTCATCAAAAATGTATTCAAGGATGTCGAAATTTAAAGAAAAAAATCTATGGTATGCCATATCGATGTGAAATAAATTTCATATTTGTATGAAAAATGTATATCTATAACAGAAGTAAAATAGCTTCTGTATGGGAAAATTGAGTGATCTTCATATTGGTATTGTACACATGAGTCTCTATAGACAAGCCTATTTTTTTACTCTCCATTTCTATCTTCCTCAAGGGGTAGGCAGTGAGAACCGAACACCACATTCTTCTATCTTGACACATTCATCGCCCCATCAACATCGATACACTGTCTCATACATGCTCATCTTGCTGGTAATGCAATTTTACTTAAAATTTCTCAACAGGTATCATGTAGAAAATGCATACAATGATTTCCGTGACAATGTTTTTGTGTGTATAGTATATTATGAAAACTTTTGTCCTCTGGGAATCTTATATTTGTTTAAGAAATGTGCTTCATAAAAATGCATTTAGAGATTGTCAAACTTTCAAGAAGAAAAAATGAACAAATTACTATGATGTGGAGAGCTACAACCCACTCGTTTTTAAATACCCACTCCACTCGTTAGATAGTTAATCAGGGTCAAACATAATAGAAGCATGAAGATTTGTAAGTTGTTACTAAATAGAAAATTTAAAATATAAATTATTTGCAAAAATGCATTGTGCTGTAATTTCACTATTTAGTCAATTTTATTTTTGCCACATATATTTTAATGTGGAAACACTGATCCGGCTCTGTATGTATATAAATTAAAGTTCAACAATATTTGATGAACATTTAATATAAATGTATATGGGTAAAATAATCATCAGAAACAATGAAAGTATGTAATGAAGATTTCCACAAACATTTAACAGCTATCAAAGTGTTATATGATAAGAACATGCATATGGTTTGTTTGACAAATAGTATTCTCTATTATTTGCATACAAAATACTAAACAAAAACTGCTATCAGCACATTTTACGATATACCTCAACTGCAATTGCAATTATCTAATAATTAAACACCTGTAACATGACAAAACATAGCAGCAATATAAACCACCTACACTAATCATTGGTTTATATTTCGCTATCTTGGTCGTACAAAACACGGTGAAAATTTCCTGTAAAACACATATCTAATACATTTTTCTGAATTTTTACGAAATGGAATACATTCGATTCCTTCTAGCTCATGATTATATGATATTCTCCATGCCCCTCCTTCTAGCTCATGATTATATGATATTCTCCATGCCCCTCCTTCTAGCTCATGATTATATGATATTCTCCATGCCCCTCCTTCTAGCTCATGATTATATGATATTCTCCATGCCCCTCCTTCTAGCTCATGATTATATGATATTCTCCATGCCCCTCCTTCTAGCTCATGATTATATGATATTCTCCATGCCCCTCCTTCTAGCTCATGATTATATGATATTCTCCATGCCCCTCCTTCTAGCTCATGATTATATGATATTCTCCATGCCCCTCCTTCTAGCTCATGATTATATGATATTCTCCATGCCCCTCCTTCTAGCTCATGATTATATGATATTCTCCATGCCCCTCCTTTTGTATTTGTGCCAAAGATTTTTCTCAGTATTTATCTCTCAAACACTTGTCGGCCTTCGTGGTTTAGTTGGTTAGCTATCTGACTTCTGATCCAAAGGTCCCGGGTTCGATTCCCGGTGGAGACACAGTTTTTAATTGTGTTTTCAGTGTGGATCTGTGAGACGATTTTTTTTTACTATTTTTTCAGAAAAGTTTTACATAATAATAATCGGGATCTCACTAGCATAAAGGCTATCAGTCAGTTTCCCATTAAATTAAGGTAATTATTTACATCTAATAGATTAATATTTTTATATACGGTGCTGGCCGATTTACTAATGATATTAATAACAATTAAGCACTACAAATAATAACACTCAATTATTATTATTACCATTATACACTTCCTCAAAAGAATTAGCAGATCAATACGTAAATTGTAAATTATTTAGAAGAGCAAAATAAAATGCAACAAATGCATCATCAAGCCTTCAATTGGGAATAAATGTTGCCAACTAAAATTGTTCCAACTAAAAACTTACTTGAACAACATCAATAGAGGGCCTAGAAGAGTTGTGTCGTCTTCTACTGAATCCACCAGATGTTGTGTGTTGATTATTGATGCAGTCACTGAAGCTGTCAATGTTTTCTGCTTCAACTGTTTCCACAGTCACCACACTTAGAGGGTATATGACAGAGTTAGAAGTGCGCCTATTGCTGACTCTGCTAGTCTCTATACAATCTTCTTCCACTTTGTTTTTCGCGCAGCTGTTAGTTTTTGTCATTGCTAAAAATATCAAATATTATAAACCTGTTTCCTCCTCCCCTACGACATTAAAAATAGCAAAACAATCATCTCAAGAGCATTTTGACAATGTAATTTGTGTTAGAATTTAGATATTTAATCTCATTTCATAGGTTCACATATTTTTTACTCTGTAATCTACTTCTGTCTGGTTATTGGCAGAGCTGCTAAGGTTAATAGGGTTATTTGTAAAATGTACAAATTCATTAAAAAAAATATATAAAAATATTTTTATTATACTTTTATTGTAAGTAAACCGATGGCTTTGAAACACATTTTATGTCATGGTCTTCAATAATAATCCACATAGGGAATTATTTATTTAAATACTCATATAGGGTATCTGGTTTTGTAAAATTATGTACATCAATATATCTGATCACAATTTCCTCTCTTTGTCCTTCTATATCTTTTTTCTATAAAGTGTTTTTTTGTTTTTAATTTTTATCTTAGTGTTAATGTATTTTTGTCTAATAGCAATAAGCCGGCCAATGTTTACCAGTGTATATTTGTTTACATTATAATAATAATAATATACAAAAAGATAAAATATATATTTTTATTAAATAATTTTACATATAGGTACCACATATGCCACAGCGGAACAATTGCATTATTATTTTGTGATTAAATAAATATGTGTAAACAGTAAGTTAAAATAATCTATTTACAACTTCAAAAAGTCATTTGATGTAAAATAAATATTTCGTAACTTATGAGTCATGTGTGTTGTGTTAGATCAGCGGTCGGGGAACCGGGGTAAATTACCCCAAATGGGGTAAAAATGTTTTTTTTGGGGTAAGTAATTTTTTTTCCGTGTAAATTAATTCAATTGATAATGTTTATTTAAATATACATTGACTGTCTTATTTTCAAAATTGGGGGAAGGGGTAATATCGGCTTACGCAAAAATATTTTGGAGTGATAGTTAAAAAAGTTCCCCGACCGTTGTGTTAGATCATCCCTAGGCAATCTGCAGCCTGTGAGCAATATGCGTCAAAAATTAGATAATCATATATTTTTTAAAAAAAAAAATAACAAATATTGTTCATTTCACTCGGCTGCAATGCAATCGAAATAAAAAGCAGATTAAAAATTTCTCGCACGCAGACTTTGCTTTAATTTTACGAAATAAACTGAAATTTTCTCCCTGCATGAAATTTTTTGATTTAATTTATCGAAAATATCAAGAAAGACTGAAAAATTCTCGTTTCACAGATTTAACTTATTTGGAATAACCAATGGAAAGTGTCATATGTGGTCAGTGCTGCTTTATGGGGTGGAGGCGTGGACTCTCAAAGTTAATATAATAAACAGCCTTGAAGCATTTGAAATGTGGATCCACTGCAGAATGCTGAGAATACCATGGACTGACATGATCAGTAACACTGAAGTACTACGTAGAGCCAACACCAATAGAGAATTATTCACCAATGTTAAGCTACGTCAAGTGTTGTACTTCGGCCAGATTCTGAGAGGTGAAAAATATAGCATCCTTCAGCTTGTCATGAAGGGGAAGATCTAGGGTCATAGAAGGGTCTAAAAAAGGTAACTTGGGAATGGACCAGTATGAGAACTGTAGAAGAGCTGTTTCACACTGCCCAGGACAGGGAGGCTTTCTCTATGGTGGTGGTCAATGTCGGGGGAACGTGACATGACAGGAGAAGAAGAATAGAAAAATGAAAAATTTTCGCTGTCCTCATCGTTTTTGTTTAGTGAAATCTTAAAAACAACGATTCATATAATAAAATATATTTGAAAAATTTCATAAATGAGATTTTTAAAGAAATATAATGAAGTATTTTACTTCTGTAGCTGGCCTTTCCGAATCTGGCCTGTTGTCCCAAAAGTTAAATTAACGTGCAACGAATGCACCGCTTTCTACATAGGGTAGATTCCACGGTAATCGATACCACATAACATAAAAATAAATAAAATAATTAAGATCTCTGTTGCATCTTAAACTGAATTAGATATGTCCAACTTTCAGGAACAAAAGCTTAAATTTGATTATTTTAATAATAAATTGACTTTTTTATGCTTGTAGTTTTACTCTACCACGAATTGCTTTGTACAATATTTTATGTGCGAATGTTGACAACACTGATTTACGGAATCTATGGTTCTCTTTGTTTTTATTTCTCTGTCATTGAATTTACCGGTATTTTGTTTGTGCAATGTGTAAAGTTTAAGAATTTTGGGTAAATAATCAATGCTTAATTGTCAATCAAAGTTCCCAGTGTTTTTGTGTCACACCCGTCACGAAATAAATACAAAAGTTTTGTTGTGAAAGACAGTACAGCTTGCAACAAATAAAATAACTTACGAAAGTGAGGGTATGTTACAAGGGAATGCATTGTAATTGTTTCAACGCGTTTTTTAAACATTCCTTGCTTGAGATGGGCTTCCTTATTTTGGTCACACCCGTCACATGTGACATGTGACGGGTGTGACCAAAATAATGAAGTAATATATTTGTTTCTTCTGTGCTGGATTAAGTTGTTATTTATTATAGGCCTTTTATACTTGCATGCTGGTGGTTACATGGTTATTTTTATTCAGGATTGAGGCTGCTGCTAGGACGAGAAAGAGCAGAGAAAAGTTGAAAAGCAACCCTGAAAAATGGCGTTTGTTCTTAGAAAAAGAAAAAATAGACTGGTTGTTATAGGTTGTGGCCATAGGGGCCTAGCCAGTAAAGTTGGGGATGGCCGCAGCCCCAACCTAGGATTCTGGGCAACAGGTCGGTGCCCCCTTAAATTCTTACTTATGGAAGAGCAGGGCAGACGCCTTAATGCCTCGCTCGGTGGTGACTCATTAAACGTGGCGATGAGTAAGTCTGCATCACTGAGCCATGGAAATCGAAGAACTGAAAGTACTGTTCGGTGGTGTACCTGAAATTCGCCAACATGAGTACTAAGGGGTGGAGGAGCCCCCAGTGATTGGTGGGCACGACCCACTCGGCGGTAGCCCGCCATGATGATGAGACAGGTGCAGCCGACGCTGCGCCTGGTGTGGAAATCGAAGAACTGTAAAGTACTACAGGCGTAGCTAAGGCTCCCTGTGACTACTGTACCGTGGCACTGTCGGGAGGGTAACCCTCGCCGAGATTGACGGACCTCCACGATTGTGGTTGGACTCTTAGTGGCAGTAGTATGAAATATGCATGATAGTAGTTCTTGTTTCGTCCGGAGAGCAGCCGCTCCGGGGATGAACAGAACGCTTGTTTCTATAACGTTCCCAATGGAGTGGGGTAGGTGACTGCGACTTTTCCTAATGGTCGTTTTTTGCTATCAGCCATGGCAAAGGGGCTGTTGATGGGTTGGGTGCCACAGCTAAACGTCGATTGTGGAATGCGATCAGATCTCGCCAGACTTTTATAAACACAGCATGGGACTATTATAATTACTTGTCTTCAAACCCAAAAGGTGTAATTTATTTGTTTGCAAGCAGCATTGACATAGAAAATTGCAAAGATGGTGCGGTGGGACAACTTAAATATGTTGCATAATGTACAGAAAAATCACTTTTTTCAATATTATGGAGGAAATTGGATATCTAGTGGATTGACATGCACCATCCCAAAAGAGAAATCGCTACTCTTTAAAAAGATAAACTTTCATGTGAAGATGTCTATGATAGCTCTGATACTGATGAAGCTAAATAATGACTTAAAATTCCCTAATAATGATTTTTATTTACAAATTTCCATCCCCTTTGAATATTTTTGACAAATAAAAGATGTATGTTGCATAAAACTGACCAGAGTTTCATTGATTTTTCAACTTGTCACACCCGTCACAAACTGTAGTCACACCCGTCACAACATATTCCTGATCATAACTAGTAAATAAAAATTATTTACACAAAATTTGTAGTTGGATATTGTCAAGAAATTAGTATTCTTAGGCACCAGTATGTTTTTTCTTCTACAAGCTGTTTCAATTTGCTAAACGAAGGCAAAACATTCATCCCTCTACAAGTTTTGTTTGCGTGCTCGTCACACCCGTCACAGCAATACAATAGCTTCAAACATAAAGACTATAAACATTTTGAACGAAACAATAATTAAATAAGATTCTTTCCATAGTATTACAAATGTGACCATAAAGAAATTATCATTATTTGCTCAATTTATATTAAAAATACTAAAAAGAAAAAGTTGAAATGTCACACCCGTCACCATGGAATGACCCATAGGAAAAAAAGGGAGAAACTTTTAAACAATAATAACTTTTCGGAATTTGCAGATCACATTATAGATAATAATCATAGTTTTGATAATACTGGTTTTCAAATTTTACACGTTCACAAACAGGGTCATAGATAAGATAATTTAGAAGCTTTAGAAATTAGGAAAACAGTAAACAAAGGCGAAAATATTATAAATAACCAAATTTCAATAAATAGCCCACTCATAAATATGTTTCCTTTGGAAAAATTGACTCCGCCCCCATTACCACCCTCTCACCCCCTCTACTCCCACCTCGCAACAACAGTAACACACAATCGTAGAAAGTAGAAAGCTAGTTATAATCAGTCCTGAGGAGGAAGCAGTCACTTCGAAACCGGCAGACTTAAAAATAACTCAAAAAGTGGTGTAAACAAAGTTATTTGTGTTTTTTAAAAGTTTGTTTGTATTTTATATATTTTTATATATCCCAGTTTTATTTTTTATATTTTCACTGAATTTAAAATATCTTTTATTGAGAATGAAATTAGGAAGACCAATAAATGACTCATACAATATATTGAGGTTGAACAACAAATATACCCATGATATGTAGGTAGGTACATAAAGAACATTATGTAGAGCAATAACTACTGTAAGTACACAAATATTACAGAATGAATGTTTGTGACGTATATACATAAGTATGATGAACCCACAAAGGAAACCAATTGATTTACACTGTCTCTAATTTATTCCAACTACAAAACGTAGATGATATGACATGGAAATTTAAGATTACTGACAAAGACTTTAGATGTTGGTGGTATTTTAGATATTTTCATATCTGACCATGACTCAGAGCCTGAATATTAATTAGTTGACATAGGATTATCAGATTATCATGAGTCCATTCTCTGAGTCCAGTATTTCAAACAAAATACTGGACCAAGTTGGAATATTATAGGAGAACCAGGAACTCAAGGCACTTACAGACCTGTCATCGGCTGGTTTAAGTGATCACTTTATGCGATTGCGCAACATTCACCAATTATGCCTTCTTATTTAGTTTCCTTATCAATGCAATTAAAAATAAAGTTCTATAGGTTTTAATAATGAGAAAATGATCATTTGAAAATAAGCTGTTTTTACCATTGCCATCTATGAAGTAAAGAAAAAACCTTTTTGTAAGCCATCTATTAAGAAATTGTTTTTTTGAAAACGAATGAATGAAAGCAACAGTCCAGTATACATGAGATGACAATGTTCTCGCACACATGTCACCCCTGAACTGTACCAGAAATATTATTTCATTTTAAACTTGTTTACCTACTTGTACCAATGTGTGAGTAAACCAAATATTTTTTTAAAAGTTTCATATCGTCGGCATAACATGTAAATTTGCTAACTCCACTTTTTGCCAAAAATAATCTAATGATGGCGTTTATGCCATTGAGATGGTTAATAACAATATACAATGGGAAAATATTCTAATGAAAGATTTACGAGATATTCAATCTGATAACATTCTGAACAATATAGATTTATTGATAAGTGATGATGAGTGTGATAATGTATTTAGTTCCTTATTCTGAACATTTAATTCTGCTTTCTTGATACATGTTATAATAATAAACAGCTTAATAAAAAAAGAAGAAAGAGATGTCACATGGATAATTCTTTATGCCAATCTTCTAAAAATCAACAGAAAAATGAAAAAGGAAAGAAATATTTTGGAAAGAAAAGACAGTAGTGATGGGTTACGGAAATATTATTTGTTGAAAAAAAGTAAAACACTAAAGCTAAGATGTAAAAGTAGTGATTCAAATAAAAGTACAGTGGTACCTCGACAAACCAGTTTAATTCGTTCCGCAACCTTGCTCGTATCTTGAATTACTCGTATCTCGAAACAAATTTCCCCATACAAAACAATTGAACTACCATTAATCCGTTCCAACCCCCAAAATGTCAACCCAGTTTTTATGTTACGTGGTTTTGAATAATAAAAACGTATTTATAAATGACAAATATTTACTGTACAAAAAGAGAATGTAAAGAAATAAATTAGACATCCTCATTGGTCTTTGCCTTTTTCGCTACATTTTTTTCACCTGTAGGCCGTTTAGAAAAAAACATGTCCAAGGAGATTTGTTTCTTCCTCCCTCTCAGAATGTTCCGGAAATGAGTTAGGCAAGTGTCATTAAAAAGATCAGATGCACGACCTGTTGCAACTTTTTCTGGGTGTTTCTTTTCCACGAACTGTGAAACTCTCTCCCACATTCCTAAGATCTCCTTTATCTCATTTGTAGAAATAACCTCCTCCTCCTCTGACTCCTCGAAACCAATTTCTTGCATAACCTCCGTATGCTCTTGTATCTATCGGCTAACCTGCTAAACCGAACTCGTATCTCGAATTTCGCTCGTAACTCAAAGCAAAAAATCACTCGCTCGCCAGCTCGTATCTCGAAAAACTCGTATGTTGGGGCACTCGTATGTTGAGGTACCACTGTATTTTAAATTTTTTCTCTATCAGATGATAATCGAATTAATATTTTCAATAAACTTTGGACCTTGAATTGGATTGAAAAAAAAAATATATGTGAATAGCATAATTAAATTTATCCCCAATTAGAGCCAGGGTTCGAAAAGATTCACAAAATTCAAGACAAACTAATTCGGCTCTTTATTAGTTACGAAAAAATGATGTTGATATATGTGTATGTAAAACAATGTTTCTTCATACATTAGATATAAATAGAATGACCGCATATAATTGTAAAAAGGATGCTGCTTGTTTACAACTTAAAAATATAAATAATCGTAAATGTAACAACATTCAAAATGAGAAAGCAAATTAAAATATTGTAGATTCGTTGCCAAATGAAAAGTTTTGTAGATTCACCAAAACTCGAATCTCATTATTGCAGAAAATCAACCACCAAACTCTATTTATTGTACAAAGAAAAGAGGACAAAAAAAGATCTACATGATTTTTATAGATCTGAATGTTTGGAAAAAAGTGAAAAACCTTTATCAATTTGCTGATGGCTCAATTTTTTACAAACTTGGATTTTTTGAAACCTGGACAGTATTACCTCAAAATAATAACTCTATGAGAGCTATAGGTAGTGATTGAGAATCTCCAAAACTTGCATACATCAAGGCTGAAGATAAGTTTGCGAAAATACATGCGATCTAAAAATAATAATACCCACCGATTATCACAAATATTATGATAACCTTCCACATGAATAGTTTTTTTTAATATCTACAATAATATTATTATAATTCTTATTCTGTATCTATTTTAAATAAAGTTATTTGTTACATAAAGCAACATACCGTATGAAATATTAATTGAAATAATTTTCTTATTATTTTATAATCAACAATTCAAGCACATATGTTTTAATAAACTTTATAACAAAGTTCTTTATTGAAACTATGTTATTTATTCATTTTGCAAACTTGCTTACTCCTATAACAAGACTTATTTTGAACATTATCAACTCGAAATATTTTAATAAAAAATTTATTCCAAGACTTATTTCATAATTATTTCGTTTAAATATTGTATTTTCATTATAATTATCATTTATAATTAAAATAATTCAATTTAAAATAAAGTTGGAAAAAATGCACAATTTTACATCCCCCTGTATAATTGACCAATATGGAGTTAGCAACTTTACATGTTAAGCAGACGATTTACGCAAACATTGAAGTTTTTTCCCTGTTGGGAGTCAATAACATTTTTTGACAAAATATCACTTTGAATGACAATATTTTTTTATTTAATCTGCTTAACACTTGCAATGAAATGACTCACCTTTACTGATAAACTTTTGTGAAAAAAAAGGAAATAAAAAAGTTTGAAAAAAGATGGTTAAGAAACTTTTCCCTTTGTCCTGGAATACAAATATGAGGGAAATTGTTAAATTGAATGGTCATGAGTGCCAATCAGTCTGGGTAAAATACAAATCATTTTTCCCCGAAAATATCAGATTTGTCATGCTACAAAGCCTATAATCAGTAAATTTGTATATTTTATTTTATTTTTACTTGCCTGAATAGCAAATAAAATTAACAGTGAACAAAAAAAAAAATTTTTGTTAGAAAGGACATCCATAATTGTATTCAAATGAACATACCCAACATCATATTAGTAGAATTGATGCCTAAATAATCCAAGAAAACATCAGTTCCATACACAAATATAGCGCCAAGTAAAAATCCTATTGCTACAGGAAGAAAAGCATATTCCCCATTCTCTCCGTAAAGACCAGACTCTTCTGAGAGTTGAATAGCTGGTGCAAGGAGCGACCAATATGATGCTGCAGTCATAACACCAGCAGCAAAACCTAGAGATGTGTCCAATAGCTTCCTCTGTAAACAAAAAACTGTAGTAAGTATATAATACATACATAATAGGTTTAAAAAATAACTAAAATAATTCATATGCCATACTGTGCTTCTTCTTATGCCTCTTCTAACAGAAGTTGACAACCATTTCACCAAACTCATCACAAACTTGCACCAACCTAATAAATGACACTGCATCAGGAATCCTGAACCACTGCCAGCAAATTGTAAGCCATTATGTTCTTTTACGCCCCATACCATACTATATCTTTCCCTCGGCTATGAAATATGGAAGAGCATATTGATAGTATTAGGTCAAAACATGTTAACTGAAATTTTGCTGATTTCGTGTTATGTGAGAATTTTACCTACCCTATACCAATATCCACCTATGTACCGTACCTACTTTATGTGATCACCAGTCATTGTGGTATACTATCCATATGTAGCAACTACAAATATTCTGGACAGAGGACTGGTAACATGTAGTAATATTTTTCTAGCTGAATTGGGTCAAAAAAGGTGTGGAGCGCCAAAACAGGGTTGGGCCACGAAGCAGCCAGAGGCGGAGCACCTAGTTTGATTACACCTATTCACTCTGTTCTATGTCTTTATTTAAACTTGTAAACAAATAAAAATTATCTGTACTTAATGAAAACAATTAACTTTCTCATTAAAGACTCATTATTGATAAACCTTGAATTCTGTTTTCATAAATGATAGATCTGACATGAATCACAGCTATGAAATTGTTATGTATTGAATTACAGAGTACCCCTCAGTGTTGAGTATTGTTAAAACTTGAGATCATTAATAAAAATAATAAACATAATAGAAATTATACACTACTCTGACAGTGACAATATACCTACTTACCTAATATAATTATTATTTTAATTAAATAAAGATAAAACAAACATCTATTAAATATTTGACAGCTATGATCCATTTTTATACTATGTATCCCTCTCCAGTTTTACATGTGGGAGACAGTCTGTCATGGCTGTCAAAAGGTTCACACTTAAAACTTGAGATCATTAATAAAAATAATAAACATAATAGAAATTATACACTACTCTGACAGTGACAATATACCTAATAATTATTATTTTAAATAAATAAAGATAAAACAAACATCTATTAAATATTTGACAGCTTTGATCGATTTTTATACTATGTATCCCTCTCCAGTTTTCAAAATAAACTTTTTTCTACACAATTACGGTATTTGTATGCATATATGGAGCGTACACTTCCACTGAAAATAATTGGTTTACATGATTAATTTACAATATGAAACATAATATAAATATATATATATATATATATATATATATATATATATATATATATATATATATATATATATATATATATATATATATATATATATATATATATATATATATATATATATATATGATGGATTGTTTTCTGGGGTAACCCGCGTATAGTCTTGAGAAAGACTGTTGTTTAACTCCCAACGTTTCAGCCAGATAGCACTGACCATTTTCAAGGGGGGTTTCGACTTGTATATTGAGTTGTGTTTTGAATTGGCGGCGAGCGCACACCCGTTCAACTCAGAAGTCAACATCCAAGTGAGGCCCTGTACGAAGCTAACTGTCAAATTTACTTTGTGTTTGTATCGTTACTGTCTGTGACCTGGTGATTCTTTTGTTAGGGGTAGGGTTTATTTCATTGTTCTCTGTAATGGTTGTATTGATACGTACTTTCACAGAGTCATTACTTGGAATCGGTTTATTTGTTGATATTTTCGGGTATGTTTTACAATCGTTAAGTACATTTTTCCAAGTATTAGGTATTCTTATACCATCGTCCCGGCTATTCATATTATTTTCGTTTTTATGGATTTCAATGGCTTCCCGGTAAATTCGGCACGTTTCGTTATTAATGTTCGCGAGAGTTGTAGCGCTATCAAAATCTATTGTGTGCCCTTCTGTGAGAACATGGTTAACTAAAGATGATGTAAGTTTTTTATTTTTGATATCGACTTTGTGCTCTGATACGCGACAGGATATTTTTCTGTTAGAACGACCTATATATGATTTATCACAGTCCGCGCAAGGTATTTGATAAACGCCGTGAGACTCTAACGGTATGTTGTCTTTGGGGCTTCTAAATAATGAGTTTATTTTATTGTTGGTTCGGAAAATGGTTTTAATATTATTTTTGCGTAACAAATGACTGATTTTATCGGTTGTGCCTTTGATGTACGGGAGATAAGCTAGAGATTTCGGGGGTTCAGTTGCGTTATTGGTCGATTTTGTATTGCGTTCGCGGTTGATGGCTTTATTAATCATAAATTTTGAGTATCCGTTGCATACAAGAGCTGTTTTTAATTTATTTAACTCGTCTTTAATATGGTCTTTATCTGATAGTCTTTTTGACCTAGTGACTAATGTGTTGATAACGGAGGACAGTTGAGCGGGATGGTGATTTGACTGAGCATTTAAATACCTATTTGTATGAGTGACTTTCTGTATACCGTGTGGCCAAGACTGCCATCTGCATTTTTAACGACGAGTACGTCTAAAAAACGGTAAGCTATTGTTTTGTTCTGTTTCCATAGTAAATTTTATGTCATTATGAAGGCTATTAAAAAGTTTAAAAATCGTTAAGTTTTTCTGTACCGTGAGACCATATAACAAATGTGTCATCGACGTATCTGTACCATACGAGAGTTCAAGTACCTACATAGATAAACACAATATCTGTGTAATGCAATTAAATTTACATATCAAATTGATAATTTCAGAGATAAATAAAATAATAAATAAATAACAGACACTTCCCTCGCACCCTGT